>VACF01002300.1:213441-504138 GCA_006891605.1 Pleurozium schreberi
AWKKTYMAAWKSCWWTTTYKGRMYTYMMCYTTKGGMYTYCACCAAAACATAGTTGTGCAATTTGTGTGTCGGTGTGGGTATTTATGTGTGACTCAAAAACAAGACCTCACCGACACATGACCTTGGATGTCAAAGAAATCGGTAGTAGCTAATTCTACCTTCAAGTAGTCTCCCCACGTTCATAACATGCGCTTTCCTTGTGCAGGTGACTGTCATAGTGGCAAGCACATTTGCAGTAGGAGCTATGGCAGGGACCAGGAGCACATTCTCCACCTGGCTAGCCCTGCCAGTGTTGGCCGTGTATCCTTTAGCTATTGCAGGTGTTGCCATCTTGGATAATGTTCTAGGGTGGCACTAAAGTAATTGCACCATTCTTCGTAAAGCGTTCTGAAATAGAACACTTGGCACGAGCATGCAAATTGATCACGAAGTGGTCAACAATCTGCAGTAAAGATTTCAAGAATTTAAAAAGTAAATGCACCAATTCTTACTGTACGATTGCAGTCAATGTGAGAAGAAAATGTGATGCGAGTAAGGACCGACTTTCCATTTGAAATATGCACACGTGTCTTACTGTATAACATGTTCACCTCTGCAGATGGATATCATCATTCTATTTTATAGAACAAACTCATGTTCTGTTGACGTGGATTGTGCAGTACAGGTGTGTCTGCAGTATCGCAGAGGTGACACTAAACTTTAACTCCTCATCCTCCAAGCTGTATACAAAAATAGTGAGAGAGGCACCTCACAAACTCCTGGAGAGCTTGCAGTCCTTAATSATTAGTATTTTCTCCGTGACCCGTAATTGAACCGCACTTGCAGAAGGTAGCGCATGCGAATCTGGGACACATCGTACACGATATACTCRTTGTACATCAAGGAAGCCTGAAAGGAAACAATGATAAACCACGTCATTACTGCGGACAAGCTCAAGGTACCATCAAAGTAATATCGCTGAAGTACCACATATTTAATCAATTACAAGTACAGATATATCAAACAGCAGATCCCGAATTGAATTGCAAAAGCAAAAAAACTTTCATTTGTTCGTCAGCTGGCAAGTTGAAATGTCGCAAATTCGACGAGAAATTCACGACCTCACAAATCAACAGTTCAAAAGTCGAGAACACACTTCGTAACATACTTGCGAAGAATGCACGAGAGAGATGCAACCATACCTGTTGCTGGGGACTTGGAACTGGTGACCCTACTGGAACAACCACTCCATTCTCTAGGTTCTTGAACTCTTTCGGATCGGGAACAGTTCTACCGACACCCTTTGTGCTGCAATTACCCAAATCGAGAAAGTCAGGGACACAACCTGCAGTTAAGTAATCTAAATACACCATGTACTGTAGTCCACGGAAATACTATAGGCCTTTCAACAGTCCTATTCTGACCAAGAGATCTGACTATCATCCATTGGGGCAGTTGTAAATGAATCATTCTGTACTTAAAAATCATGTCATAGAATCAGGACGAGACACGACAAAAGAAGAAAAACGATACTAAACCATGCAGAACTTGATTGGCTCAGGAAAATTAAAAAGTCCCGAATTTCTGTTCAATTACCTTCGGCGTAACAGCAAATTCTATAAACTAACGCGTATTTAAAGCACAATAGTGAAGGACAGTTCTTTAACGAATTAAAATGGACGTAAGGACGTGTCACGTATTGAAGTCGACAGGCACGATCACCTTAATACTAGCAAGGCAACCAGATGAATAGATGATGAGGACACACTAACCGATTTCCATCATCTGCTGCTGCATCATTCTCACATTGCAGACAAGATCAACAAACTCTTTCACCCTCCAGTCGAGTTTGCTTGGCTTGTCAGCAACTGGTTTCTTTAATTCCAGTTTTTCTTCTTTACTATCCAGATCCTGTAATACGTGAGAAGTATTGAACGCACGAAGTCAAATCGAGCACATTTCTTCAACATCGGCAACAATATCCAAAAAGTCTTACTACACCGATTTGTCCTCATAGTGCGTGTTACAAAATGAACTAGTGCTGAACTACCATCACAAATTTCATTGGTAAACATATTCATCCCTTGTAAAAAGTTAAAGCCATGTGTAAGCTCATTTCGTAGCACTCACTAATAGGACAATCACGGTAGATGGACTACATCAAAAAAAGTTGATTACGAACCGTGGGCTTTTTGTCAGAGTCCTCTTCATAGTCCATCTCAATCCATGTATACTTATTTGGATAGGCGACAAATTGATGACGTTCATGCCAGTGATTCTTTGTTTTATCATAGAATTTAGTCTGGAAATCAGCAATAGCAGCTGAAACATCCATCGGGCCCAAAAGTTTCTGCTGGCCCTTCACGCCAACCCTTCCCCAGCGGAGAAAGACGTAGTAGTTTTTTCCTGAATCAGCCTCTGTAAAATGACAGACGAAGTATTCATAAATATGGGGAACAACCTGAATGCCATTAGCCTCTACGTGCCCAAATGGAGGAAAAACGGCCGCTTCCATATGTATAGGAGTTAAATTAAATCATGTAAAAACTTTCAAAGAAGGTTATCAGATGTACCTACAGAAAGAAGAAACAATACCCGACATTCTTGAACGATAGAAATATCATTTGCAAGTTAGTATAGTCAACTATAAGTTTACAAAGTAAACCTCCGATCTTTAGATCGAGCAATTTGGAGTTAGAGCAATCACACACAATTAGCAGCTTGTCACCGTAATCAACTCCGTTGTTTAAGTTAACTACATAGAGACCAAAAGTTTGCAGGTCAAAACGAGCAAGTCTTACCAAGAATTTGAAGCACATAGAACTTGTTGTTGTTTCCTCCCAGATTCGTTTGATTGAGCATGGCATCGAACACCTCCATTTGCTGCACACACATCGATGCATTGTTRACCCATTGCCAATTTAATCATTCAATTAGGAACTGCGAGAACGTCAATAGRATTTTCTATTACTTGAACACCTTTTGCATATTCCTGTAACATATCAAGTGCGAATTTCTCTGTTCATCTCACCTCCGTCAGGTACGTACTAAATGCTGTCATCCGGAAGAACTGCATCTAAGGCTCAGTGAAGTACCACTAGAAAGTAATCAAGTGCCGCCTAAACTTCCAATGTGACCTTTCTAACCGTGCACAAAGAAAGAGGAACTTACATTATATAACTTGCCCTCATAAACATGATGACTATTTTTGATTTGATCATCAATGTACTGGTCGAGCACAGCACGTCCCTTCTTCAAAACCACAACTTTGGCATCTGCAAACAGGAGCATAAGGTACTTCAAGTCAGCTTTCATCAGCAACAATCTGGAAACATTTATCATTCACGAGTAAGCTCAAAAACCAATGATGAGGGCATCCACACTAGATTACGCGACATAATTTGAAGCAAAAACTGCCTTCTCTATTAAATTCTACAAATGTTGATGACAAATATTCAAATAAGTTCGATTAATAAAAATAACAGAAAGGCACTCAGTCCAAGTAAGTGTCCCAAGTCCATACTCTATTCGAAAGAGCAACAGCTCAAAAATACGAGACTCTCACCTTTATCATCTTTTGGTGCATCCTTGTCGGTCGAAGCATCGTTCTTAGCTTCCAAGGCTTCAATCAGTCGCTCAACCAGGTCACTTTTCTTACCGCTTGTAGATAAGCCTCTGGAGGACAAAGCTTCTTTGATTTCTTTCACATTCATAGTACTTATGTCCTCCACCTTGATACTTTCGTCCTCCTCTTCATCAACTTTGCCATCAACCACCAGTTTACTATCTTTTGAAGCTTTAGCCTCAGCTTCGACAGCATCAGTGAGCCGCTCAAYCAACTCACCCTTCTTTCCAGAAGTGGACAAGTCCCTTTGAGAGAGAGCCTCTTTCAGTTCTTTTGCAGTCATTTGGCTCACATCTTCCACTTTGAGCCGTTTCGCATTCTTGTTTTCCTCCTCATTTGGCGGCGAATCTGAAGATCGTTTCCTTTTCTCTCCATTCGCTCCATCTTTGTGCCCGTCTTTGGATGCAGCTTCTTCCTCTGCAATTGCTTCATCAAGTCGAGAAGCCTGCCACCAAACCTTGTCAACACCTCTTGAAGCATGTTATCCCCAAAAATAAAAGACCAAGGATCCATGGTTCTAAACTGGTCCATACGATTGATCGCATTGTGGAAAATTAACATTTGGATGGGGTCAAATCTTGTACCACCAGAATCAGTGAAAGATACTGCATCTGTTGGTCAACAACTGCACCCAAAAAAAGTCCTCATATAATAGATGTGAGGTCCAACTAGTGAAGGAATCAACCTACTACAAAGCCTCACGGTTATACATCCTTGTTAAATAAAATACACATTGTTATCCGACTTATCCAATGATCATTGTTCTTTTGTCTTATTGCTTGTACTCAGCATAGGTTGAGTACATTGTGAAGTGCTCAAATTACAAGGAAGAACTGGAGAGGACCCTCATTTCCTACCTCTATATTTTCTCCCCGGAAACCAATCGATATATATGCTCGTCAAGAGTTGAACCCTACATTTCCTGGTCTTGGACAAGAGAGTATTACAAAAGGAGGCAAGAAATGGCGTGACGTGACGGTAGTAGAATTTTGAGGGTGGTTGGGTATAGCTATTTTAATGGGTGTGAAGCATTTGCCTTCAATACAACACTATTGGCAGAGTGAGCAATTCTTGTATTGTTTCCTAATCCTGAATGTGATGTCATTAGCTCGATGGGAGGCCATACAACGTTGTTTGCATTTAAACGACAATAGTAAGTTACAAAAAAATGTTGACCATGAGGATTTTGATTGCCTTGCTAAAATCAGGTGGCTACTTAATCACTTTGTCACGGTTTCACAAACAGTGTATGACCTTCAGTGCATGATCATTGTAGATGAATGCGTCATTCCTTACAAGGGACGCTATTGTCTATTGTCATATTCGGGAATTTATGCAGGATAAGCCCACACGGTTTGGTATCAAAGTTTGGGCCTTAGCAAGTAATGCTTCAAGGTTTGTGTCGCGAGTTGAAGTCTACATGGGCAAAGGAATAGGGGCGGGGTTGGTCACCATGTACTAACGAGGTTGCTGCAAGGCCTAGAACACATGGTGCACGTGGTAGTTGTAGACGGTGTATTCTCCTCAGTGAATTTGTTTCATGAGCTAGTGGTGAAAGGTACATGGGCMACTTGTATAGTAAGGATGAATCATCTCAATATGCCTAATGGACTTGAGCAAGAATGTGAGAAGGATAGGAGGGACGGAATAGTTATTAACCCTTGAAGGAAGGAATGGTGGCTGTGGAAATCATGCATTTTGATGSCGTGKGACATCATCTCCTTTGAAAAAGCTAAATATATTCATTGGAAGTCATAGTACTAGAAAAGATCTCCCCTTTCCACTCCTAATACCGAGGATGAATGATTGCATTTCTGTCTTGCAAGGAAAGATTCTTTGTCATTCATCGGACACAAAACGTCCTCGGCGTCGTTTAAGGGTTAAGATTCATGATAGTTGCCAAATGGTGACTTTGTAATGGAAGGACAAGAAGCTCGTCACAATGTTGAGTCACAATGTTGAGTACTGTTGCTGACTCTTGGGAGCCAAATGTGAAAATCCTAAGGCGACTGACTAAACGTCCAGGGCAAATGATAACTCCATCAGGGTGAATGCAAGAAAGACTAGTACTATTTTGCGTCACAATTCGAATTGAGGAGTTTCCATCCACTATAACTTTTGAATTATGAGACCAATTAACTTGAGAATTTTATTAGAGATGTCTTGCTTGATAGCAGTTAGATTCCTCATTTTTTAGAAATTTAAAAAAATGATTTTAAATTTAAATTTAAATTTAGCTAATTTGTCACGTTTTGCAGTTTAGAGTTTTTTAGTACTAGGGAGTGCCCAAAATTAATGATCTAGAGCTGAGATTTTTGTGGTCTATTCCCACACTAGGTGGTCATGCATCCGCAAAAGGGAATCTAAAAAAACATTACTTTATGTCCTCTACATGCGTGCTAAGAGGGCTCTCTTGCGCGTGCACTTCTGAACATTCAAAATGGTTTTAAGATCAATATTTTGGTGAAATCTCTTTATCTTAAAGTTCTCCCAAATTGCCATCTTTTAATTTTAAAAAAAAATTACATTTCCTATTTTCTACAAATTAAAACATCAAAACACCTATTTTCATGAAATTTTGTACTTTTCTAGTTCTCCTACTTAGAGAATTTTCCTACGCTTTTCCTTCATAGGGTACCTTCTTCTTACAAGTGTATACATTAAATATATTTTTCACGTTTTTTTTAAATTTTTTAAAAAATTTTACAGTACTTCCAAAAAAAACATGAGTACTATGCCAAACGCTACAAAAATAGGAGGGGTCTTTCTTGCAATCACCCATCAACGTAGTCCATGTTCAATACCAAACTTACATGCGTGGAGTAGATGTCACGGATCAACTCCGTGGTAACTATTCCACACTACAATCTAGTCACAAATGGTGGAAGAAGCTTTTTATGTTCGTTCTTGATCAATCGCTTGTAATATTTGGATTTTTTATCAAGAACAAATAGAGGCAAGGGTTGCGGTTACCTTTGGCTGTGCATCCATCATGACTGCTATAATATCCATCATGAATCCCTATGAGAGCGGTCATTGATTTTTCCTTAGTTGTGCATTCTATTTTGTTGAGTGCATGTTTGTGTTATTGAACCACAACTACGACATGAAGACAATGGTGTTTCCTTGCCTGTGCACAACTTTGGTGCAACTATACCTCAACGACGTACCCGTCACACTAGCTTATTGATAACTTGCAATCCCGACACTAGAAAATATTGCATGCATGCATAGCAGTATATGCACAGTTTTGAATTTTGTTTTTTTGCACATTTTTGCTTCAAACACTGCACGTACAGTTTATGCCCTTGGATAGATTGGATCCCCGATTTTGGATGGCCGGATTGAATTTAGTGAACCTTGAGCAAAACATTTATACTGTCTTTGTCTTTATTTTTTGACGTATATATAATATGTTCGGTATTTTGAGGCTCATCCTTTGTTATTGTGTGATTTGCAAAAGTTTGAATCGTTGTGCATGAGTGTAGTATAAATAGACATGTCCATTACCAATTGCATGACTTGGTTGTTATTTTGCTGAAATGGAAGTCGTTGAGATGAAAGAGGCAACCRCCTTGGCAACCGCAACCACCTTAGCAACTATAACCGTCATGCTCAAATGAGTGGATTTTTAAATAATTTACTTGTCCCTTTTTATATCAATTGTCATGCAATAACCTGAAATAGAAGGTGAAATGCTACCGGATAACCTAACTATACGTTGCTATTTGGGTACCACTGTGCATTGCCAGGCGTCTTTCATGTACATCCTTTCAAAATGAACACATTTTTTTCTACATATACAAGAAACGAACAATCGTCCATTCTAAAATCTTGTGAGAAATGTGAGATATAGTTATGCATTTGATTTTGCAATATTTTGGTAGCTACTCTCAAGCTCTTTCAAACAAAATAAAATTTCAAAATTCTACTCAGAAAACAAAAATTTGGTGCCTACACAAGTTTCACATATAACAACTTTTTCAGCTTGAGCACTGAATTTTGTCCGTATATTGAATTTATTTTATCCTCTTCAAACACTCAAAAATTCCCAAAAAATTCTCARTTGATCAATAGTATGTTTATGACTTGGTCTAAAATTTATAGATTCAATGGGATTCATGTGCTACCCAATTTCCCCTTCTGTATACAAAAGGGGAGAGTATATAAAAATCAGCAACATGCTTAAGGAGTTAATGCAAAGGATCGCATTCTTTTGGAGCTTGCCTTTCGTATCGTAGGTACTCCTTGTTGTCCGATGTATTCGTGAACCTTCCCAGTTCCAGTTAGGGTTTGGACCTTTGAAGCCAGAAGTGCTATACTCGTGTATTCGTGAACCTTCCCAGTTCCAGTTAGGCTCCGGTGTATTCGTGAACCTTCCCATTAAAGTCATAATGGGATAACGTGTCAATGCTTGATTGATGAATATGTAAGTGTTAATAGATACATGGAAGAGCGATTATAGGTTCGTGGGATGTTTATGACTTCACTCTACAGGCGGTTATGTATTTTCAGTGTAGACTACTTCAAAAATTCATAGAAATTATAATTTTAGTCGGATAATTATACTTGGGTTTCATAAAACAAATGCACACCTCTAAAAAAATATGTGCCCCTCTTGAAATTGGCCCCTAAGATATCTAGATTCCAAATAAAAAAGATAAGTAATAGGCTTGTCTACCTTAAAAAGGGTTCATAATAAAAGCAAAAAACAAAGGATGGTGACCAAGCTAATTGTTGTACATGAAGAATCAATTCGACACTTAGGTGTGGAATTTGAATTTCCACATCAGATGCTCTGAATTCCACGTCACCTCACACCAATCCCAAGGTGACATATGGCACTTTTTTTACAAAGATGATTTAATTTGTGCCGAATCTGACCTTCACGTAACTTCTGTGGAAATTAGCCTTCATCGACTTGTGCTGCGTAAGCTCTGAAGGCACGGTTCCTTCACGGGTACCCGCGTGGGCAAGGCGGCAGCCCGGTGGCACATTTCCTGTGAGCATTTCGGCTTGCCTTCGTTTGCGCTTGCTCCCCCTCAGTTCCAGTTAGGGTCCGGTGTATTCGTGAACCTTCTCAGTTCCAGTTAGGGTTTGGACCTTTGAAGCCAGAAGTGCTATACTGGTGTATTCGTGAACCTTCCCAGTTTCAGTTAGGGTCCGGTGTATTCGTGAACCTTCTTTTTGAACCATCTTTTGGATAGTTTGGCAACCTCCAATGCCAAGGATTCATCAAACTAATTACATCTAATTGCAGCCATGAAAAGCCTCGCCTCTGGTGTCTTCTTAATTGGAATTAGGTTGCCGTGAACTTCGATTCCTCCGATTGGGTATTATTAACAATGGAGGATTGAAGAACGGCACATCATGTGTGTGCAAATTCCGCAAGGGCAATGTGAGTGATGATGCCGCTCTTTGGTGTTAGGGTAGGGGCTTGTTGAAGAGTTGGAGGAAAGAGAACTCTACAACCCTACAACCGAGGGCCATGAGTTTTCGTCGAAAATTTACGTCAGTGCTAGTACTTGCGGTGACTGGAGTCGGAGCATTCAGCATCTTTGACGACTATCTCATCTTCCAGCAATGTAGCCAGTGAGTCTTCTCTCTATGCCTTGTTGTCTSCATCTCTGTTGTTAGATTTTGAGTCCACACATGAAACAGAGGGAGAAAAATGGCGCACATGGTCATGAAAAGTGAATCTTCTTCTTTTGTATATGTATACATGAAGTTTAGGTCGAAAGCTCTTGACCTAGGATCAAGTRTGCATTGTATTCCTGTTCTRACATTACTCTTTTGAGTCCCTTTTAATGTGGAAATAGMTTTGGTGTAGACGCATCCCTTTGCAGCAGTCGTTTTACTGGTTCTGAATATGACGGAAATTGGTTGACTAGGAATGCTTTGGAGACGGCAAACACARATGTGGAGCTGAAAACAATTTTGGGCGAGAACATTGAGCGGGGGCCTCTATACGCGGTCACTATGGGGGTAGACCGTGAGGGCAACTCAGCAAATTGCAGCTTTCCTATAACGGGAAGCTTAGCGAAGGGAAATCTCCATCTTMGAGCGGTCCGGTATGAAGGTAGGGCCCTCTATTGAATTCCTTTTGAACCATAGTCCTTGACACTGCCACATTCTGCAAAAGARCAGGAGAAAATATTTCCTTTAATCYTTAATTTCCTCATACCCACTCACTRGAAGTCACCATCTTAATGCAAGGCTCTTGAATTTCAAAATTGAGCTCCAGGATAACTGCAAGCTTCTCTCTCTCTTTTCTTTCCGAGTGCGGCTTGTCCGTCTGAGCATGAATGATTTGCTAATCTTCTCCTTCACTAGTAAGCATTGCCTTTCCGGTTGGTAGAAACTGAAAGTGCGTCCTACGTCGTCTACTGGTCTCAGGGGAGTAGGAATTTTGTTGCTTCTAGAGGCTTTGCTCGCCAGGTACTCTACTACCATACCAGTGTATGCGGGTATGGAATCTTTTCACCTATGACGTACCCATTCTAAAATGTGCAGCATAAGTGAAAAGAGAAAATACCTACACATCACTGAACCCTATCATTTGAGAAATCTCAAAAAGATTAAGCGACAGCTTACGGGATGTCCGTTTAACCCTCTCTAATGACTCTACGCTTTTAGAGTCATATGGACTTCTCAATGTATTCACAATTTGACATGTGGAAGGCGTCTAATCCAATTAGTACAAATGACAAATTCTCAGTATATTCCCCTTAATCCGATTAATCTGACTACTAGGAAGATAGTTATGGGTCAAATAGTTTGAATGTGTGACAATTGTAGCACAATTGAATTGAATGTTTGAAAATTGAAAGTGCTACAAGCAATGATAGTGTGGCAAGTATGCAGGATATTCCAGAATGTCATTAAAGAGAGGGTCAGATTAAAGAGAGGGTCAGATTAAAGAGGTCTGAGTGTAATGTGAAGGTAATATGCAATCACAGTGTCATTGGAGAGGGATGAATGCAGGATGTGCAAGAACTTATCAAAATGTTTCAAAAATGTAGTCGTGGTAGCCGAACAGGTAAAGAGCAGCGGAAGTGCCTCTGATTGTGCGACATGGTCATGATGTGACAGAGAAGTTCAAATGGTTGACGCCATATTTCCCGGGTTCTTCTGGYGGGCGATGGGAGGTGTTAGTGCTGGAAGCTCTAGTGCCAACTGACAAACCACCTGCGCATAGACGCCTTAGTCTGATCCATAGAAGACCCAAGGTAGGAGATTTAGGAGATGGGGGACCATGTGGAACACCCAACACCGCAGGACACCAGGAAGTCTGAGGTTTCCATTTTTGCAGTCATGCAAGGTAAATGTAGGTGCTCCAATCATTTAAGCAATTCTTACAAGTTTTGTGCATTTGAATGCAACTCCATTGTGTTGAGATTTGTATTGTATTGATTGTTATGAATTGTAGGGCCCGACGGCTATTCCTAGAATTCAAGTTGAAAAAATAGTATAATGATTATCAAACAATATTTTTAAATTATAATTCATAGATCAAATTAATAAGGTTAAATCAATTTATATACATATTGATATTGTTCAATAATATATTAATATTTGAAGCCGAAAATTGGAAATTCCTTCTAATATCGATTTTAGATTGGATGTTTTTTTATTTTCACAAGATTTTTTCTAAACCTCAAAATATAAAGTTCTAATCATATTGATTTTTTTGAAGATTTTTATTTTTTAATTCAATTGTTTTTAAAAGGTGAATTTATAAACTAAAAAAATTCAAATTGGTACTTTAAATATCAAATTCACTTATATCCTCCAAATTACAGATTATTGACAAAGTTTTCAAAATCTATACTACACAAATGTAAAAGAACTAACATGCGTATTTGTGTGTGTAGGATGTCTTCGTATTCATCCATTATTCAAAATTTGAATATCTAGACCTTAAGGGGTTAACACATGGAGCTTGAAATTGCAATAATTCATTATTTATTGGTATTAAAAAAAATTGGGATTTTCATATTGAATAGAAACTAGGAATTGAATTTGTTGAGTGTCATTATCTTTGTAATAAAAGTGAATATTTTGCAAGTTTTAATCAAGATTGACCAAAGTGCATCAACTTTTTGAATGATGGAATCTTTATGGGATCAAATTTCAAGTTGATATGTTCAAGTTTTTAATATATCAATTTTGGAGAGACAAATTAAGTAGAATAAATAACATTATATTAGAGTTATAGATTTCATTAATGCATTTAAAATCTAAAATTTGACTTTGGAAATATCCTCACTAAGCGCTTCCAACTACAAGACGTAAGTGATTCAATATAACTTTTCAATGCCAAAATTCATTTTTGAAGTTTTGGCAAAAGCCTCATTATAACTTCATTCAAATAATCTATTGTTTCCTAAATTTCATGAAATTGGTCGTAAAGAAAAGGTTTTATTTTGAATACTGAACTAAAATTTTAAATGAATGAGAAACTATTTGGACAAAACATCTTTGCAAAGAATTTCAATCATCAATTAGAATATCGTATTATATTACCTCATATTAGAAATTAGTATCATCAATTTCATTAAATTTGTGCTATTCTAATACTTTGGCACATTTTTGGACAGAATGCCTAAAATATGAATACATGCATATTTATTTCTAATTAATGGCTTGAAATTAAACTTTTGTAATGAATTGCAAATATATGGCACAATGTATGGCACCAAAATAACGCCATTTTAATAGAAGCGATAGTCCAAGGGCCATTTACTCTACATATTTGCAAAGAAAATTTATTTAGGTATAAAACAATCTTTGCAATTGGAAAGTTATAGAGAACTGTAAATTTGTGACCTTTAAAAGAGCAAAGCCATGGAATTAGTTTGGGGGGATATTGGATAGGTTTCCTAGTTTCTATGATGTCAAATTTTGCTTTAGTCTAATGAAACTTTTTTTGAAGAAAAAGAATGCACTAGGTTTGGGAATATGATATTTATTTCAATCCATGTATGAAAAAAATTTATGCCCTCTTAAGTATAAAAGGCTTGAGTCTTGGCAACACAAAAAAGTAAAAAATAAATTATCAAATTGTTTAACTCCTAAAATATATTCACATCTACATACAAATGAAGTTTTGATTCATTCCATGTGGATTAGTGATGTGAAAGTTACAAAAGTCTTGTTTTGGGGCAATCAAAAACATCATTTTGAAAAAATAGCAATGATGATTTGTTTTTAAATTCATTTTTTGCAATTTTCCAAAGCTAAAGGTCCATGGAATGTAGATTAATTACTACATCAATCAACATTAGCTTTTATATGTTCCAATTGCGTTTTAACAATTCATTTTTCTCTCTATCTAGTATCTACTTGTATTTAACCCCTAAGGCCCTAAATTGCATTTTTTTGGCAACATAGTGATTACAGGCAATTCACTACAAATGGAATTTGTATTTTCTTTCTTTGAAATTTTCACACAATATGTGCCCGTGGTGTAGTTTATGGCCCCAACAATTTTCATAACTTTTGACTACGTAGTCAAATTTCTTTTGTATGATACATACTTAAATAGTTCCCATTACTCAACGGGCAGCTCCAACAGCTAAAAAAACTTCTTAAAATATAACTTTTTTAAGAATAATATTTGAAATTGGTTTTCTAGATTTATATATATGTAGAAAGCTTTGAATCATTCCATTTTGATTAAAGTTATGAAATTTATGAAAAGTTTTAGTTTGCGAGTAGTTTGCAGGTAATTATAAAATCTTTATTCTAAGATAAACTTTGAAGTCTTTTTAATTAACTCAATTTTCAATATTTTGGGAAAAAAAACAATAGGTGTGGATTGTTAATTACAACCTTACAACCATTGGAATTGGAATTTTCCAATTCCATTAATAAATTGTTAACAATTTAGCATTTTGAATCATTTTCTATTTTTTCTATTTACTATTTTTCCTATATGTTTTACAATTCCAAATGATCTAAAATTTTTCAAGCATGTAGCAAACTTGCTTTGAAAAATGAGTCCAAAGAAGAACCACAATTTTGGACATTTTTCATACAAATCTAACCTTATGAAATACAGCTGTCCGGTTTTTCAGAGGGCCGAGAAAGGATTCTTGTCATTGTTGTCAATTCAAACACTAATATCTTGCAATCTATACGGCAAAAAATTTGAAAATTGTTTGATTTTCAACTTGGGCAGTCCGGGCAAATCCGAAAAAATCACTTTTCTAAGAAATAAAAATTTGAAATCCGTTCTTCTGATTTATATGTACTCAAAAAGCTTTGAATCATTGCATTTCAATAGTTGAGATGAAAGTTATGATGCTTTTTAGTTTGCGGGCAATTATGGAATCCCTACACCAAAAAAAACTTTGAAGTTCTTTATTTTGTTGAAATTTCAATATTTTTGAAAAAAAAATAATGCTATTGGTTGTAGATTGTTTATTACAACAATTCAACCATTTGGATTGGAGTTTTTTTAATTTTATAACTAATTTATTAACAATTTATTTTTTTGAATCATTCTCTACTTCTTTCTACCTACTATTTTCTTCTTATATATTGTACAACTTCAAATGATCTGAAAATTTACATGTATGTAGCCAACTTGCCTTGAAGAATGAAGCCAAAGAGATACAACCATTTTGGACATTTTTTCATAATGATCTGATCTTGTGAAGTGCAGCTGCCCAGTTTTTTGGAGGGCCAAAAAAAAAAATTGCCACTTCAAATGCTAATATCTTGCAATCTACATGGTGAAAATTTCTGAAATTTTTCCCACATATTCTCAAACTAGAGTACTAAAAGATCCTACGGTTATATGTGTCAAAAAATGATATTTTAAAAAAAAAATTGGTACTTGTACTAGAAATGGCAATTTTGAAGCATTTTTGGTGAGAATTTAGTCAAGGAACTGTAGGGGTTAACTCAATTCTCCACCATGAAGAGTTGAACCTCAAAACTTTTTAGTGCAAAAAAAATAACTTGAGAGGATTCAAAGTACAAAATCCTAGAATGGGAAGGTATGAAAAATCTTTTCTTAACACTTTTAGTACTAACATCTTTCAATCTATTTGTTCAAAGTTTCAAAATTTCTTTCCATATGATCTCAACTTTTTCATATAAGTGGCTTATACAACATCCAACAGTTGAATATGCAAAAATGTCAAATTTTTTAAGTGTAGCTCGTTGCACTAAAAATGACAATTTCAGAGTGATTTTTGATGAAATGTAAAGACCTTCTCTAGTGGGATTATCAAAAAAACTCTCATGCAAGGTATATATTCTAGAAAAAACAACCACCGAGGGAACTTCTCACAATTCATCCCATTTAAATTTGGATGATAATTGACAAATGTCTCAGGTGGTTTTTTCATCGGATGAAGATTGATTTTGAGGAAATTTCTGGCTTAGTGCACCATGGCCAAAATAATTTCCTCCCAATCAATCTTCATCCTTCTCCGAGTCGTGCACCCGCCCGTCCAAGGATTTATTTTCAAAGGATGGACCTATTACTGCAGGGAAAAGGCTAGGAAAAGGCTGGCTGTTGATTATGGACTGTTGGGTGTTAGACAATGGAGAGGTAAACCTTGCAACACCTAAAAATGACAGCAACACCTAAAAATTTGCTACATCACTTGAAAATTTGATGATGGGCATAAAGGGACCTGTCCGCATGGGCATGAATTTCCGTAGCTTTGTGTTACAATTTGTAGCATCTAAAACTGACAATAAATTCAATGACCCTATTTTGTGCTTTCCATGTCAAAGCTCATCCATGCTTTCACATGTATCCAAAAAATGGATGAAAAATACCTTTTTTTGCATCCACCACAGTCAATTTCTGTCTTCCAAAGGACTCAAAATGTCCATGTTGTCCTTCAAAGTTAAAAGAGTGGTTAGCTTTGGTGGAATGTTGGTTTAGGCAAGAAATTTATGTTGAAGAGCACCAATGACTTTTTTTAGTGCTAAATGTGAGCATTTCATTAGGGATTTGGGGAATAATAGAAGTTTTTTTTTTCAATGCCAAAATTTACAATTTCAAGTGTGATGGGTTAGAGCATCCCCACGCTTGGACCTAGCAAACAAACACAATTAGGGTGGATTGAAATGGCTTTATATTTGTTTGGGCCCGGTGTTGTGATTATCCCCCATTCCAACACAGGCTAGCAACACGGGGAACCGGGTTTGTCTAAATTCCAAGGTGCCACCTCATGCGCAAGGACAAGGCAAAAGACTTTTCTATTCACAAGTGCCTCAAAACTTGAAGTAAAAGACAAAAATTAATCATATTGAGCCACAAAGAAGAGTCTCCATTTAGACGTCTCTTCATCACATTTGGTTGGGCCCGGCCACTTTTTTTGCTTCACCAAGTGTGCCATGGGGCAATTTAATGCCCGGGCCCGGCCAAATACCTAGTTTGCACCGTTGGCCGGGCAACTGTGGGATGCTCTTAGGCTGGCAGTTGAGTCCAAGGAGGAAAAATTAAAGGGCAAGAGGCTAACTGAAGGACCACTGAAAAATTAAAGGGCAAAGGCCTCAAAGTACCCACAAGCCCCCAAACAAAACTTAAACCACTGCCAGGAAATGTGCCGTTCATTGCGCAGAAGGATTCTATGTAGCAAATAGGGTTTCATGCCCGTAATGCCCAATTACACAGGAAAAATTGCATAATCGGGCATTAATTATTTCTCATCCAAATTTTTTTCAATCATCCAAAATGTTGCATTTCCCGACAGTGGTTTACGCTGGGCCAATGGCCCGCATTGTTGGGTATTGCATGCAAAAAGTGCCTCCTTGTCGGGCTCCGCTCTCCTCGTTGGCCCTTTTTTGCACGCAATGCCCTCCTTTTCGGGCATTGCCCTATACAAAAATACCAGAAAAAGTACAGATTGACAAAAGACTGGAAAGAGAAAATGGGCTCTTCCAAGAGAAGAAAAAGAAAAAAGATCACAACAATCCAAACTAAACTAGACTGAGATTTCATGACCAAATGAGCGAGCGTAAGGGGTGTTGGTTTATTTTTTAGTCACAATCATGTGTTCCACACTAATATATAGAAGACGGACTGGGCCGGGGGCCATCCCTGGCGGACCTGAAGCCAAGAAAAGGACACTTCAGGATCCATGTCTTCCATGCCTTCACGTGGTACAGCTTGTCATTTCAAGTGGGGTCTGACGCCATATTAACCCTAGGAGGAGACCGCGGACACTAAGTGTTTCATGGATGACAAACAAATCTTTCTATATAGATTAGGACCAAAGTTTACACTAAATGGTGAAATTAGGTTGCCCCTCATTAATTTCACAACATACCGCACTATATAAATATTTATTGTTACTGTACAAGAATGCACTACTTTTGAACTAGTAATTGGTGTAGTTGGAACTCATGAACCGCCATGTTTTAAAATGAAATATTTGTAGAAATACTTGTTGAATTCGATGGCTTGTGAAGTAACTTTCTTGGGATAAGACAACCAATTATAAAGTAAAGGCAACCTAATTTCACTATTTAGTGTAGACGTTAATCCTTGGAATTTTCTGTAAAAAGGGGAGGTCTTGCATATTAAGGTAGGAGGCTCCTAAACCGCTAATCTATGGGTTGGTTCACCTTTTTCATGTATTTTCTTTGATACGAACATTTTTAGATTATTTTTCAGATAAAGATGAATAGATTTTGATTGTAACACAAGTCGTTTCGAATTTTTGGAAGCATTTTCAAATTACTTATGAATTTTCAAACAAGATTGAGCACAAGATGAGTCATAGGTCCCTATTTATGACCCTAGGTCTTCCATAAACCATTTCCTTGCAACTTGTAGAGAGAAATGGGGAAAGCAAAGACAATAATTATTTAATGCAAGAACCAATCATTGGATCCATTCAATGACTACAAAAGGTCCATTTTAAAACCATCTCATGTCCATTTCAAGTCCGTCTACATGGGCGATTCTAAATGCCCGCTCACTTTCAAACCCTCCTACTTTAGTTTGACCTTCAATGAGTGCTTTTGGGTTTTCTTCACCAAATGATTCACTTGGTATCCAAAAGTAGAAGACTTTTCACGATGACCAACTTGTCCATGTAGGGTTAACCCTTAACTTCGAAAGTTTCTTCAGGTTTAAAGGCCCAAAACTACTTCAAAATACTAGTCTTTCAGTAGGAAAATTTTCAGCCCTACAGAGGGCTGTTAAGACTTCATTTTCAGCACCCCCACAGTGCTAATACAGAAAAATAAAAAAATAAATTTTTTTTTGAAAAATGTTTTTTTTTGAAAAAAATATTAAAAAAATAAAAAAAATATTAAAAGAATAGTCAATCTAATGTGGCGCTGACATGGCACCAGTAGTGCCACGTTAGATTCCAAATTTCACCGCAAGGGTGAAAACCTCGCGGCCTGAAAATTTTCCTAATGGAAACAAAGCTAAAATCTTTATTTGTATACGTATTTTAATAAATTCAAATGTAGGATCCTTTGATAACTTGTTAAAGTACACCTTTCTAAGATTTCAAAAGAAGAAACTAATTGCAAAATCATGATGATTGAATTTCAAAAAAAAGTATTTTTCAACTCTTCCCAAATGATTAGATTTCATCTTTCAAACTACTTATTGAAAAGTGTGTAGATTCTCTATAATATGATGAAGAAATAAGTTGGAAATACATACAAACAAAAAAAAATTTATATTCACGTTTGAAAAAAAGAGTAAGTAGAAAGACGTAGAGAACAATTTAAAATTCAAAATTGTTAAGAATTTAATTATCAAATTGAAAAGTGCCAATCCCCAATGGTTGTAATGTTGTAATAAACAATCACATCCTATGATTTTATTTTATTTTCTAAAACTCATTGAAAATTGAGTTAAATAAAGAGCTTCAAAGTTTCTTTTAGAGTGGAGATTCCGTAATTGCTCGCAAACTAAAAGTCTTTGTAACTTTCATTTCATTAATCAAAACGGATTGATTCAAAGCTTTCTATGTACATACAAATTTTAGAAAACCAATTTCAAATTTTTATATCTTCAAAAAGTGATTTTTCTAATTTGTCCGAGTTGCTCGGACTCCTAAAGAAACTACATAACATATAATAACTTTTGAACCATGTAGTCAAAAGTTATGAAAATTGTTGCAGCTTAACCAATTGAGGACCATGGTTGATTTGGGAGGTGAGCAAGACATTCTTTGGTCTTAGGCTAAACATGGAAAAAAAATCAAATCATGATGCTTTTTGGAGATTTGACCATACCAATGGAATTGGCATGAATGATTGGGCCTCTCCAGTAAATTTTGTGGCAATTCAAGGTTCATTTGTTGGAAGATTTTTGTATTTTCAGCCCATATTTCATTAGTTTTTTCAACTCATATACCGCATGCTAGCACAAATTGTCTTGATTCTTGTCCCAATGCATTTGGTTGCAATTCACCACACCTGTCCCCTTTGTCTGTATCCAAATTCATTCTAAAACTCTTACTACTAATGAAAAAATATCAATTTCAACCCAAAAGCGACCGACTGGTCTTTAATGGATTAAAAGCTACTCCTTGACCATGTGTTGTGTAAAGATTTCGAAGAAAAAGAATGAAAATTTTGTTCGTAAATGGATGACCGAAAATGCTATGCTACTAAAAAATGCTACTTGGTCCTTTAGGGTTTACTGTAGGGTCATTACAAAAAAGGGTGTGCAAGAAGCGTAGCGTTTTTTATAGTGCTCATTTTTTTTTTCTTTGGGAGTACTTTAAAATTGAGATTTTTTTTTCTTAAATAGTAAAGAATATGTTTCATGTAAACACCTTTAAGGAGAAGGTACCCTAAGAAGGAAAAGCATAGAAAAATTCTCTGAGTAGGAGAATTAGAAAAGTGAAAAATCTCATGAAACTAGTCATTGTAATTTCACATTTTAATTTCCAAACAGTACAAAACGAAATCTGAAAAAAACTAACAATATCCCATTTGATAAGAGTTGATGGTGATGAGATTTTACCAAAGAAATGATCTAATAACCATCTTGAATGTTCAAAAATGGCGCGCGATGGGAGTATTGTTTATAGTCACGTGGAGGACATAAAATAACATATTTTCAGAGATCCTTTGGTATATACATGCTTTTCTACTATTAATATAGACCATAAAAGTTTCAGTTCCGTATTATTAAACTTGGGAACTCATAACGCAATGAAAACTCCTAAACCTCAAATAGTAACAAATTAACAAAAATAAAATTTAAATATAAAATGATTTTTTTTAATTCCTAAAATAAGGGATCTAATTACCATAAAGTTAGACATGTTCTATAAAAAAATTCATGTTCATTGGACTTGTTCTTCAAAAGTTATAGTGGACAATAAAAGAGTATACCCCCATTGTAACATGAAATAGTACTACCCTTTCTTGCAATGACCCTTAAGGGATGAACCTCTCAGCACTTTGACGTCCAAAATTTGGACGATGAATACATGAAGCTTCTAAGGGAACCTCTCAATACCACAAAGCTTTTCATGCATCCAAATTAATGCTTAACTTAAAAAAAGCCACACTTTCTACATGATGAATTTCGATGAATTTGAGATACTAAATAATATACAATTATAAAGATAGAAGCCCAAATATCCATACCTTAAGTTAGGTTGTTTGTTTTGTTTTGATGTTTTGTTTTGTTTGTTTTGTAATGTTTAATATGTTGAGAATTCCCGGACATGCATCCGGTCAAATTCTTGGTCTTGTCGGAAAGCTCTTGGCATTGAGGAGAAGTGCACGGGCTTTATTTTGTGTCTTTGTTTGTTTTGTTTGTTTGTTCGTTGTAAGAAAGTTATGGATCTTCTTTCTTTCTTTTTGTTTTTTTATTAAAAATTAAAAAAATTACTTTTACATTTATATTGGTTGTGGCAAGTGGCAACAATACAAAGCACACTAAGGTAGACTGCTCTTAAAGCACCCATGCTCTAAAAGCGATCATGCTGTAGAAGTACATTATGCTTTCTTCAGTGTGCCATCAGTGTATATTTCAGGAGGTGGTCACTTTTAGTGACCACTGCATTACAACTTCAGAAACTATTTTTTACTAATTCCTCGAAGGTCCAAAATAAATGAAACCAGTTGGGTTAGATGCCAATTTCTTTTTCCTTCCTATGAAAATTTACTGAAAGTTGTTTCAAGGTGTTCAGCTTCCTTGAAAACGCAATCAGCTCTTAAATGGTCGCTTTAAAAGCAGTCTACCTTACTGTCAGTAGTGCTTATAAAATTCAAGAAAGAATTCGGACGCTAATTATTCAAGGGTGAAGGCAACAGGGCAATAAATTGTGCCCACTAACTAGGCCCCGTAGGGTAATGTTTGAGGGTAAAAGTAAATAAAAGCCCCCTATATTGAGCCGTCACTAGGGCACGTTCTCTAGTCCCCCTAGCTAATTTGGGGTCTGTGATTACAAATCTGAATTCAGAAATTGCAAAAAAAAAATTGTGCAAAAAATAAAACATTCCTGCGTTTTCCCCAGTGGTAAATCTAGCCTGCGGGGCGCAGTTCGTTGACACGATATATTGCTCTGCATGAAGGCATGCACTGCAGGTGCATTTCTCTCGAGCGTTTCTTTCTCTCTCTCATTCTCTGCCTTGGTTGTAGCTCCTAGCCTGGTATGCAACCCCTAGGAGCTGAGCTGAGCTTCGTTCTCGGCCAACTCCCAACCACCACCAGGCAAGCCCTTTGCAAGTACAGTCCCGGAGTTTGTTATTTTTTTTTTCCCCTTCAGTTGGCATTGGTGCTTGCAAACTCCAAGTCTGTTCTCTCTCAGTTTGGATTGGCTGCAATGCCTTGCTCCAGCATGCATGAACAGCGAAGGGGCCCAGGTTCAACTGAAGTGACAATGTTGTTCATAACTGAAGGAGCATCCCTACGACAACAATGACTCTTCGCCTTCCCTTGCCTCCCTCCCTGCCTGCCAGCCAGCAATAGTACCCATGACTGGCCRGAAGCAAGGCACGGCGGCATGGCGTGGCGCACATGGCGGCACAGGCGCACAACTTCACGTACAACTTCATCAGATGGCCAAGAGGCCGCCCAAGATGCTACGCTTGCAAAGAGATTTGCTAACTTAGAGCATACGCTGCTGCTCGTACTACTAAAGCTTAGCTTATCATACGCTGCTTAGCTTAAGCGTAGCTTAGCTGCTACCAAACCATTTTAATTAGCTTACACAAATGCACATGTAAGTAGCCTAAGTTATTGGCTAGTTTTAGCTGACCCATGTGCGTTTTCCAATTGCAAGCTTGGCAAGTGGGTCTGGATAGTTGTAGCTGTAAGCCCAAGGACAATCATTATGATTTGGGCACCTTTGCATGAGGAATTGAAGATATGTATGAGCAAATAACTTARGAAAAACCATGCATGTAAGTTACCGTGCACTGACCAAAGCTCGCTGAGAATCCACAGTGCATCATGTGGCTTGGAGACACATGATGCTGCTGACAGTCAGCTCTAGATTAATTTCATTGGGTGAGATTACTGCCCGACTGAAGAAACAAATGCAGTCTAAAAAGGAATAATTAAGATCAAAACATCAAAGAGGATGAGAAACATAAACTAGAAAGAAAAAAAAGGTAGAAAAATGGCTTTGAGAGCAGCTGCACAGCAACATGATGAAGCAAATCAAAGGAGGACATTCCTTTGTCGTAGCGAGATCAACTGTACAAAACATTTAGAAGGCTGCTTCACTATGTTGTTGTGGGTCTGCTATGAATCTTCACAAAATTGGTGGTAAGAGGTAAAGTAAACATGCCCAGCTATTATCAAGCAGGTTTGCTATTTGGGTCCCTTTGAGAAGTCATTTGCAAATAGGATCAAGACATTCTGATAAGAAATGACTTTTTTGAGAGTTATAAAAGCTTGTTGGGACTAAATTGGTGAAGTGTGGGTAGACCCATACTAAGCCACACGTTGATGTGTTGCCTCCCCCAAGTTGATATTGTCCTGATGCTAAAAGGGTTGCTAAGATTGTAGCAAGGAGTGGGTGATTGGTGCAAATGCAAGGATCAAATAGATGTTGGAATTACCTGGGTGACTGACTTGCAAGTACAAGAATCAATGGATATGATCTTGTTCCTTAGCATGAATGGATTGGAGTTGGAGGTGCTTTTGGACTAAATAAATAGTAGATTTTCCTAGGATGAGAGCCTTGATATAATAGCATTTAAAATTGTCTAAATAAGGGATGGAGAATGGTTCCAACCTAGTATTGAATTTGAGAAAGCATTTGTAGCATTAGAGAAGTTCTCGACTCTCCAGAAGGCCGCCTGGGTTTGACAAGCCATTCTATTTCCTGGGCCCTATGGAGCTATAGAAAGGACAACATCTTTGACAAAAGAAAAAGATTCACCTTGTGTGAATATCTTGACCGTCACACAGTATATTTCAGTTTCTTTCAATAAAACACAACTGCTCATTTACCAATGTTCTGACATTTGGTTGCTCTACTAGAGTGATGACACTTGGTGGCCACAACAATAGGGGAATTTTTTTTGTCCATGCGAAATAAAAAGAAACTAGGGTCCCTTTCAGGCACTTCTTAGCAGCCTTCTAGAGAGTCCAGATTTTCTCTAATGAATGCACTTTGTAGGCTCCATATGAACTAACTACAAATTTTCAAAGTGGTGAAAATAGATATACATGTGTTTAAAATTGAAACGTAAGCTCTTATATATGGAGACTGTACAACTTATATAGGCAAGAATCTGGATGAGACGATTTTGCAAATGGTGCTGTCCCCTTCCCTGAAAGAGGTAAGAACATATCAGATAACCCATGTGCCTGTTTCTCATTATATTGTGAAACCAATTTAACCAATAGGGTGTGATGCCTTGCTGACTTGTATGTACTTGGGAATCCAATTCCCAAGCTGGTGTACCTTGCTGACGTGTCCATGGGCATGAAATTCCATGATGTACCTTGCCAGCCCATGCAATTTTAATTTGATTATTATTCCTGTTTGTTGGAAACTCGATTCAACCCTTGGCTTATCCTGAAAACAGCTAAGTTAACCCCTAAACGCCTAAGTCCAACCAGGCTTAAAAACTGCCTGCCTTTGCAAGTCTGAAAAGTCAAAATTAGAGTAAGGTATGAAGATCTCAACCGTACAATATTGTAGTGTGCATGTTATAGATGGTGTGGAACAAATTTGGGGTCATCTAACCCTATAGATTGAAAGATTATATTGTTTTAGTGTTGAAAAAAGGTGCTGAAATTTTCTTAAAAACACATTTGGAGGTGAAATTCGATTTCTAAACCTACTCCAATAAAAAAACTTTAAGCAAAAAAGTGATTCAAAAACAGAATATATATATACACTTTGGTGGGAAAAAAATATCATTCAAATGAATCATTGTGTCTGCTTCTTTCACTGTTGGACCCAGTTGGGCGTGCATGCAGTGTGGGCGCAATGCAACCAGCCAGCTTCTGTCACTGAACATGGCCAGCTTGTGAGTTTTTTAACAAAAGTTCTAGAACAAATTTGTACAAACTTTAACATACAAACATGAATTGGAATACACCGTTTTAAACGTACAGTAGTAAATAGCCAACACACCTGCAGAAGGTGGTTGCAGTGTCAACTCTACTGGCAGCTACAGTTGAGAATTTAGAACCAGGCTGCTGCTGCTGCCATCATCCATATATCCAAGCAAATGATGAAAACATGCATGGATAGGGTACTTTGAATCGATTCGATCATAGCTAGACAGACAGGACTCCATGCATTGATATTCATTCTGATTTTCAAAAAGTTTGCTCATGTAAGCTACCACTATTTAAAATCTAATAGAATCTGAAGCTAGCCGCACAGGTAGCTACTCTAGTAGTCTAGTGATATTTTGGTTATCAAGTGCCATTTCAAAGTACGGAAGGCCCATGAAATCTCTAGTCACTGTGGGTTCGATCACTACAGTAGCTTCCTGACTCACTAAACAGATATTTAGTTAAAATGGCAGTATTCATACGCCATTTTTCCATTCATTTCCTAGGACTGGTATAGAATTTAGACCACATGGTCTAAACCTGAAAGTGCCAAATTTGTGGCATATCGCCATTTTGACGAAATATTGGTTCACTGCAGAAGATCTTTGACAATGTATTGGTACKGTTCTCGATCCAAGTGCAGGCTACAGGATGCCAATGCAAGTGCTGCTGAAGTGCATGCTGCAGGCTGGTGCTTGCAGGCGAGCCTACCTTCCCGGCTATGGATGGATCCCAAATCAGACAAAATGTGCACGTCACCACTACCGCGACCACCTCAAAAGGGATGGTTCAAGTTGGGAGCTCCCTTCAGTCCAAGAGACGCCAAGAGAGCGATTGATCAGCTCCCGGATCAGACATTCGGATTCCACATCACGCCGCTCATGATACGGAAGCCGGAAGTGTGACCCGGCAGCAGGACAACCCTCCCAGTAGCCACTATTGGACCGAAAAGAGCTCCGTGTTAACGACACTTCAACAATAGCGCCAAAAAGTTAAGGACACAAACACACACACACACACACAAAAATAAAAAAAGAGAGAAAAAAAGAAGCCCCACCCCAGCCCAATTTCAAACCAAATCTGGTACCCATGTCGCCTCCGTCATACTAGTCAGCGACCCCGTCACGTACAACCGCAGCGTCACATCACATCCTAGCTAGATTCCACAACTTACTCTGCTCCAACRAAAGACATACCACCTCTTTCCAAACACACATCAGTACCACAAAAAMMAACAGAGCCTAGCTAGAAAACGACTGAACTTCACGAGTAATCGAGCTTGCACACACGATTGCTCCACTCCACTGCAAAAACGGCGTGCACAATCAGTGAATCCACCCGTGTACGCGCGCAGCGTGACGAGAGCGAGGCTAGCTGGTGACGAGTGGGAAGCAGTGCATGGATAAGAGAAAAAGTAGCTATCTAGATGTGGAGATGTGGAGAGTGTGATCGAGTGCAGACTTGAGGAGAGGGCTGGCTACTAAAAGCTTAGGGGGTGCTGCAGCACGCAGTGGTGTCGAGAAGGGAGTGTACTGTACAGGAAGAGAGGGGAGCTGGAGGCGCTTTATAGGGGCCGGCGGTAGCACGAACTGAGCTGGAAAGGATGGGTGAACCGTGAGAACTGGGCAACACACAGGAGTGACACAGGAGTGACAGGAGTGACAGGACACTAAAGAGCACCCGCACCCATACTCAAGAAAAGTGGTCCTCAATTTGTGACATTGAGCACCCCCATGCTGGATTTGCTTTTGAGGGCTATAGTGAGACGTCCACCCTTGCCTACATTCCCTACTCTAGAACTCTAGACTATCACGTGGCGGCTCTCCAAGAGTTCATACTACTAGGGTTGAAGCAAAGAATCAACCTCTCATAATAAGATCATTGCTAGTTTGCCACCRCACCATYGTGATCGGAAATGTGAAAACCTTTTTCTAGAGTGAAGTCGCGAGTATTGTTATGTCTCCCCCTCTTCACAAACTATCCCACTTCAATCCACGTGACATCCCTTGGAAAAGCCTTATCCAAGGCTTTTTACATCACCAATGACATCATGAAAGAGAATGACTTTTCCATTGTCAAAGGGTTGAGTTGTTTCGTGAACTCTTGWGTAAGATGGAAAAAAACTCAAAAGTGATGTGGTAGAGCCTTGTAGCACTGCCGAAGAAATCCGGAAAGCCTTTGGCTTTGATGCGGTGGAACCCAAAAATTCAACCTTCCCACAAGGCCACAACACTCATCATGTTTCCGTCTCCTACTATGTCATTGCAAGAAACACCTGCTATTTTGTGTACACTTTTGCCACAATACTCAAGATTTTTTGGGGGTACTATAGAATTAGAAAAACAATTTTTAAAAAATATGAAAAATATGTTTAACATATATATCTTAAAGAAGAAGGTACCTTTGGAAGGAAAAGCATAGAAAAAATTTGTAACTACACTGAATAGTGAAATTAGGTTGCCCCTCACTAATTTCTCAATTTTCCACACTATATAAATATTTATCGTACATGTACAAGAATGCACTATTTTTGAATTAGTTAGTGGTGTAGTTGGGACTCATGAACCTCCATGTGTAAAATTGGAAGTATTTGCAGAAATATCTGTTGATTTTGATGGCTTATAGAGTAACTTTCTTGGGTTCAATTTTGGCCAATGCATATAAAAATGGACGTTTGAAAAAAACAAACTCAATCCTTTAGGAGTTCAACGGTTGAAGAAGTGATTGTTCAATAAATAGAATGTGGTCCAAGTGAGGGTCCAAATTGAGTTTATACTTAAGCCAAAGACATGCCATTCTCCTTTGATGGGAAATCTACTTGGAATTTTACATGGACAAAAGATTTTTCTTTGTTTTTGAGAGTTTATTTCCTTCCCACCTCTTTGAAATAGGACTAAGAAAATCCAAACGATTACAATGTCTTAAATCTCAAAACCGTATATTTTGACTATTTATTTTATCTTGGAATTCACAATGTTGAATCTTAAAATACGTAAATTAGTAATGCCCCAATCTACATTCTATCTTGGATTTACACCAAGTTAGACCATATAAAGTACCACTATATAAATTTTTTGTTCATAGTATAAATAGGAGATGGCTTTATACAAGTGAAATTACAATTTAGTCCCACACACCGCTTTCCATGGTCACATCCAACCACCTTATTTAAGCAACAAAAAATTATTGTRTGGTCAAATCTATTTAAAAAAATATTCAACTTCAACAAACATCTCAYTGTCATATTGCCAATATGGCAATATCTTCATCCACATTGAATAATCATTCATCCATTTAACTTGATTTTTCATCCAATTTCTACTATAAAACAATAGCATTGATTGCCACTTAGCTATACTCCAAAATTTGTAGAAAATTCCTCCTTTTAATGTAATTATAATGCCAAAAGACTATACTTGGCTAGGCTTGTGCTACTTTTGGGCCACTATGTACTGGCAACTTACATTTGACACTCTMAAATGTATATTATTTGTCTATAGCGGTGCAAATAGGATAACTTTTGACTTGTGCCACACTTTGGACCTCTACCTAATATCTAACTTCAAGTCTTTGTTCTATCTCGATGTCTCATGTATTACATGCAATCTATGGCATAATTTCATCCATTTATAATGTTTTCATCYGTGAAGKKTTTTTTATCATATGTCTTTGCTGAAGATGTCCATCCTCTCAATGAAATGTTGCATCTCATGTATTAAATAATTCAATAAGGACATTGAGGACTGCCCAAAATTAGCCAATGGATGACTTTTAAGTTTATAGAAATGATCAAATTAGGTTGTTTGTTTCGTTTTGTGTTGTTTTATTTGTTTGTTATGGTGAGATCTCTTGAACTGTGAGTCACTTGGTTGTGTTCTTGGTACCTTTGGAAAGCTCCTTGTGAGGAGGGGTGCATGGTGGCTTTATTTCATGGCGGTCCAATGTGAGACAAAGAAGTTATTAAATTTTGAAGTTTTTATGAATGAAATTTTTATTATTATTATTTCGACTATGGCAATGACATAGGGCACATTAGTAGAAATGAAAAATGCGCCTATTTGTTCAATAATCACATCAATTTTGGTTGACTTACTTGACTATCTTGGTGATAGGTCTCTTCCTTTCAGTATTTTCCACTACAATCTTAACCGTGTAAGGACACGACTTCCACGACCGAGGTAGTCATCAAAATTATCTTGATTCTTGGACCAATAGTTGCCTTTTTCTTTTTCTTTGGTCCGCATACCATCAGACCATTGTGGTCCGAAGCATTCTTACAAGCGGGGTTAACCTCAAAGGGCATTGCATGCTCGAAGGGCATTTTGAAAGTCAAATTTGAGTTTTCCATATAGTTTTTGATTTTAATTGCTTTTAAGCTTAACAAAGAAAACGCACCTCCAATAATCTACTTTCTATTCTAATTTGATTTTTTTTCAAAACGTTTGAATTCGCAAATTTTCTGACACATTGAAGATAGTGCATTGAAGGCTCATAATACAACACTTTTTTACTTTTTCTTTTGAATTTCTTTCTGTGTAAGCTACAAGTATACACCAATTATGCCATGATGTTTGACACCATTATTTCCATTTTTCATAAAATTTTCATACTGTTTTAAGCATTTTTGTAATTACTATGAATTTTATACTAAAACTTCTTCAAAACTTCATATGAAATTCAATTTGATGTTTTAAATTACAAAAAAATTAAATTAAATTTTGAAACACATATCATAACATGTGAAAAATACCAAAATTTCGAAATGTATATTCTAATGTAGAAATCTAATGAAGTTTGACCAAGCCTGGACATAAAATGTTTTTTAAGGGTTAATATCCACACATTTTTTCATTCATTCATGTGCGCTAAACCTTTATTATTATAATGCACCAATCTCCTCAATGAATTCTTGCAAGTTTAGGCTCATCGTATACTTACCGCCGGCAATCCGTTCTCATCGATTACTAAGGTAGTATGGCCTTAAAGCGCCCAATCCGCCCATCTTCTTCTTTGTAGTTTAAAGTTTTTTCATTTGAGTCCGTTTAGAAGTCACATCTCACCTCCAAATATGTTTTTGAGAAGATTTCAGCACCTTTTTTCAACACTAAAACATTATAATCTTTCAATCTATACGGTCAAATGACCCCAAATTTGTTCCACACCATTTAAAACATGCACACTACAATATTGTATAGTTGAGATTTTTATAACTGAGTGAAAGTAAGACTTTTAACACTTGCAAAGGGAGGATGCTTTCAAGCATGGTTTGACCTTGGGCATTGAGGGGTTAAAGCGCCCATGCTCTAAAAGTGATCATGATAAAGAGGTGCAGTCCCGTACAGAAACCTTACGAATTTTTGCCTCCGCAGTGAATACAATTTCAGGTTGTCAACTTTGACACCCTCTAGTGGGCTCAAAAATTTGGTTTTTTCAATGAAATTTATTTTACAAGATCATCCACATGTTAATAACATGTGTGCCAAATTTCAAGGCCAAAATATTTACACACAAAAAGATATTCAAAATCTACCAACAGGTGTAGCTGTGAGAAAAATTTCACTGCTCCCAACTTTGACACCCTCCAAGATCCAATGGCTGAATTTTTTTAATTTTGATATGAAATTTTTTACACGGGATTGAATCTATGATGATAACAAGTATGACAAAAGTTGGCAATCCAAAGATGACGATTGAAAAGTAGTTGGGATTGAGTAGTGTAAACTGTAAAGTGGCATGAAAGATCAGTTTAAACCTTGAAGGCCCCCAATTTTTGAATGCCGTGCATAGGTAGAAGGATTAGTATTATTTCAAAGCTAGTACTTCAATGGTCTCCATATTACTATCATCGATGTCCAATTGTTTGAAATATTAAAATTTTGGAATTTGTGATTTTTTGAGTTTTGAATATTTAAATTTCTAAGTATTAAAATTCAAAGTTGAAATATCAAACTAGAAATTAAATGAGAAAATTTTACAAATAATAATAGTTTTAGGAGTTCAAAATTGCTTCAAAACACCTGTCTCCAAAGCAAAGCTAAAGGCTTCACCTACATTTATTTTTCAACTAAAGAAACCTTTAGTTTACTTATTTTAATAAATAGTTCCAAATTTAGAGTGAATATTTGCACCGATGAGTAGTTCAATGAGTCTAAACTTCAAAATATATGCTTTTCTAGCTCTTCCAAAAGGTGAATTTGTTCTTTCAACATTTTAGAAAAAAAAAAATCCTACAACATGTGCATTTGTGTTGGAGAATGTGTTGGAAATATATGTAAAAAATCTAACCCCAATAAATTGTATTCATCTTAAGAAAATTATATAGTGGAAGGTGGTACTTAATGAAAAAAAAATCTTAATTGCTAATAAGTTTTATTTTTCTAGAATATGTTATTTTGCTTTGACATTGGAGTAAAAGAAACCCTTCTAGCTCTTGCAATATTTATTTGAATGACTTAAAATACAACTTTACATGTGGATTAGGATGATCAACATCCATCCTAAACATTTTGTGAAAAATTTCAAGCTATTGAAATCAATGGAGACTGCTTGGATTCCCAAAAATCCAAAGTGGGCTCCCTAGTCTTTTAGGAATTAAGGTGAAATAGTTTAATCTTTTATATTTGAATAAACTAATATTATCGTAATAAAAAGAATCAACATTGCAAATTTGATAATATTGCTAAAATATTGTGTCTTGCATAGATAGAAGAATTAGTGTTGCTACTACATTTGAACTTCATTGTTCTCTTCTATTTATTTTTATTTTCAAACAATCCAAACTCGTAATATTAAAATTAATGAGTTATTAAATTTAGAAAGTTGAAGGATRATTTTTACACTGAGTGAGTATTTGAATTTTATTTTCTTAATATTTAATTGAAATAAAATAGTCTTTTCTACTAGATTTTTATTGTTTTTATTGTTTGTTATTGTTTACGGAGCTCCGAGCAATACAAAAACTCCGGGAGTAGTTTTCAGGGAAGGGGGCCGACTTGACTACCGGTACAGTACTTTATTGTAAGTTACCCCTTATTCTTCCACGTATGCTTCCACGTAGACTTCTCCCGCCCTGAAGCTTTCTTGGTCACCACGCACTCCAGCTTCTCCTTCCGGTAAGTTACTACAAGTCTCCGACGCTGCTCAAGCTCGGCATCGAGTGACCGGCGCTACCAATTTGTTCATTGGGTGAGGTGCTTTTGTTTCTGCGATGCCCATTTTGCTTTTGCAAAAAGAAATTCGTCTGTTGATTCTTCGTTTGTACATTGTGTTTCATTCAATCGAGGATTTTGTTGTAGGAATTTCTTAAGCAAGCCGTTCCAGAGTCGAAGTACACCACATTTCCAGAGACGTTGATATTGTTTTAGTAGTAAAGAACACAAGAAACTCAAGAAATGCGCACTATCTTCACTGATGTAATAGGTTGATTAACGTCGAATTGAGCGAGCTTTTGTTCGTTTAAAATAACTTAATGAAATGTCAATTAGGTCTAATTCAATGTACTGTAATTGCCAAATCTATCGAGAGTGGGAGGTTTCTTGCAACAAGTGTCTAGTTTATGTGCAATTTTTATCATTATCAGAAAAGATTCGGCACTCACCTTTTGTTTAATCACTAAAAAAGACCAATAAGCCCAAATTGGACCGACCGATTTTTATTGCAGTTTTCAGTAGGTACTGTCTTGTGTTCCATTTTGTTTGTTTTTTGACCAAAGCATGAAATTTCTTTCACTGGTTCTAGTCATACCAAATTTCGCCCCATCTGAATCACAGTTTTCACTATAAGATTCATAAAAAATTGGTCGTCTTAATACCCTGGAACGTTGATTAATTACCAACCAAGCAAAGATCATAAAGGAAGGTTTTCTCTAGTATGAATGTGAAGTTATTTGGAAAAAAAACATTCCCCACAAGCACTCTTTTGATCATCATCCAGGTTATGAACTTCGGAGCGTCTGGGTTAATTGCCAAGTAACATAGACTTGTTCACTTAGCTTGGCTTGTACCCTGCGTGAGCAACAATTTTCTTGACCATCACTCTTTTTTCTCTATATACTAATTGATGGAGCTTGTTTCGGATTCTTTGCAGATTGAAGGGCGCTAGGTCGTGGTGGGAGCATTGCCGTGCAGGTGTTCTCAGAGACAGGAACAAGAGTGAGCAAAATGTGTCTACCGTTTTGCTTTGGCTGTTACGACGACGACGACTATAGAAGGCCTGCGTACTCCCCCTTTCGACCATCCCCCTTCTTTCCGCCTCCTCCACATCACCATCACCATCACCCTCCTCCACCTCCACCGCCTTTCTTTCCTCCTCCACCACATCACCACCATCACCCTCACCCTCCTCCACCGCCGCCCTTCTTTCCTCCATCTCCTCACCACCATCACCACCATCACCATTCCCAAATGGATGAACCGCACCATCACCACCATTCCCAAATGGATGATCAGTACTATTGCCCTCCTCCTCAGCATTCTCCTCCTCCTCCCTATCATGGTGGTCACCATCACCATCACCACTGACCGTGTCTCAGAAGCTTGCACCAGCCTGGTTCCTTGACCTTCAGGTGCAATATCAGGGTCATATATTTTGTTATGTTGTTTTCATGTGTCTTGATCTTCTCTATACTTGTTCTTTGATGATCAATTCGATTAACCAACGTTCTGTACTGAAGCGTCTCCTAGTATATCTGGCATATTTCGTACTATCCTTTGTGGATTGAATAAAGAAAATTATGCTTTTCATGTAATTTGTAAACTTTTGGTGCAAGTGATTTCCTCCCGTGTCTTTGAGATTTAGCATTCGTAGTCAGTGTTGGTTGAGTTGTTTTCCACGATGGAAGCTGTGGAAGATTTGGTTGACTCTTGAGTTACTTTTGAAACCCAGGGAACAGCTTTTGAATGCCTGCGGCTGTATGGTTGAATTTCATCTTCATCTCTTCAACTTATTGTAGGATTATAATTATGTTTAAATCAAGTTATCCATCTCCAATAAAAATTTCACATTAATTGGATTCATGCTTCAAAAGTTATAGCACATGACAACTCCGTCATTTCAATTGTGACGCAAAATAGTACTAGTCTTTCTTGCAATCACCCAACTATGACTTCATCTTGAGTTTTGGCGGGAGTGGATGATGACATGACAATACTTCAAGCGGACGTCCGCTCAAGTGTGAAAGCCCCACTAGACAAAACCTAGCCTTCCACCAATGAAATTACAAAGAATTTTGTCCACTGCTTGTGGACGTGCATGTATGAAACGGGCCTCATAACGCCATTTTAATGAAATTTACCATGAAGGTTCAATTGGCAAAGGGTTAGTTCCATGGCGTTGCATCCACTAATCACCTGCACATGTCATTAGGGTTTCGCAAGAATGAACAAATGAAAAATTGTGTGGATGAAAATGCAGCAAAAATTGCAACCTTAAAATCTGTGACACCCTTCACATTTCAGTGTGTGATTACGTTCACACGTGGAATTATGAGTGGTATTACGACAATGGTCTTTAGATACCATTTATTTACACTTTTGAACTGAACTCACTATGCTAACATTGCCTAGAACACCACATTCACATAAACCAACAAATACAAAGTCATTCTCCTTCCATCTGTGAATTACTTGATTTCCATGAAATCAATGCATGTTTTGCATTCACAAGACAAGTCTAATAATACAACACCATCTAAGTAGGAATCTTGACCATTTTGTATGATCCAAATTGAGAGTTCCATGTGTCATTGGATTGAGCTCAACGTGACGACAAACTTTTGTCACTAATGTGTACCTCCAGCTACAATTAATCCCTCCTTGCCAAATACATAAAGCAACACCATGTTGTTTCCGAAATTGAGCTCTCCAGACCATTGAGAGTTAACTTATTAGTAGGGCCTTGAATCACAACTGTAAGTTAAAAGTAAGAAAAATACTAACTTGAATTTGCAGCGCTCCTCAAGTCAACGACAGCTGAGCCTCCCGACTGGGTTTTCCCACAAAAGCACCCCGCCCGGACCTTCAGTGGACCGTTTCGTACAGACAACCAGAAGGGACGGGCCGAGGTCCATACTCGGCCGGGGTGAACTGCACCCCTCGCACATCAGCCACTCCAAGTCCATTCCAGGGGAACAAGCACAGGGAGACCGGGAGGGTGATACCGGGGAGGGTATTTAATTTCAGTATGTAACTATATCCCCCAAACTTTCTATTTCTAGGAAGTTTTGGGGTATAGTTACATACTGAATTCTTATACCCTCCCCAGTAACACCCTCCCAGTCTCCCAGTGAAGTAATCCCCCCATTTTCTGCTTGATTAATTTACCTCTCCTAGCTAATTTGGGGCCTCTGGCTGTTGCAAAATAATATGAATTCAAAACTTGCAAAATTTATCATGCGTGGAGAATAAAAAAAAATATCAGCGTTTTCCCAAGTGGCCGAGCGAGGGGTCGACCCCATACTCCCTGCTCCCTACTCCTGTACTTGTGGCGAATTGGACACATGTGAACCCCCACATGCGGCCACACTAGCTAAATTTTACTTCGTCAACAAATTATTGGGGAACGGTACGTCAGCACGTGTGCAGTGCAACCCGAAATCAAGCACTAAAGAGTCACCATCCACCACACATATAATCAAAGCACATCAACAGTAATTTAATATCAGTTAAGTCCACTACACAGCAGATAAGCTCGTCTCCCAGAAACGAGAAATTCATGGCCACATGGGACCGAGAGAGAGGAGGAGCCGTTGAAGCTGAAAAATCAAGCTGTGGATGCCATGATGTACAGTACAGTACTACAGTTCCCTCTTTAGAAACTCCGATCCATGTGCACTTCGACCGATCATATATTCTCCACAGTCCGTGAAAAGAGCTACTGTAGTGTCAACGTGCACACTCTTTGGAAGTCACAAACACAGTGACCCATGCCAGGCAATTCCGTCGTTCAATCTGGGAACGATATAATTATAGAATTGAATCAGGTACGTGTGCATGTGTTGACAAAGGAGCAATTTAGAAGTAATTACATTTCCATTGCAGGAGTGTATATTAATTAATTCCATTGATCGATCGAGTGTGGGGTGGGAAGTAGAGTCGGTTAAGTAGCTAGCCACATACGGAATGTAATATTGGTTTGATTTGACACTAATTGATGAACACTTTAGAAGCATTATCCAATCGATTGAAGCTCTTCATTCAGAGGGTGATTCTCACTACTAACACTAAAAACTGTAGTTAGTGTCACCCATGATACTAACCACTTACTCTGAAACTCTATAACTTTTACAACAACTTTTTACAATAAGTGAATTCATACTTTAATCAAGAGCAGAGGTATCAAAACTACTCCAAAGAGAGGATGTCTATGCAACATAGTTGGTAATTTTATCCATCAAGAGTAATCATTTTTTTTGCATTTGTGTACGTCAATTAGTGTAGGTGACACGAAAATAATACAGTTTTCAGTGTAGCTAGCCTCCAGTGACGCTTGCTGAGCTAGCAAGCTCACCATCCATAGTTACAGTACAAGATCGGTTCATCGCAAAATGAACTGCAACAGCTTCAGTCAGCAAGTACAGTCCATTTCTATGCATGTAGACGTACGTGTGTCTGCAAGTTTCTAACTTAATGACAGTGAAAAAGACCTACTGTAGCTCCAGTTGCTGTCATGTATAAGATGAGATTTCCAAGCTGTTTTCCATCCCCAGAGAAAGGCTGGCAATCAATCTCCTTAGTTTGCCAACTTTCTTCTGTGGACTTGCAGATTTATTTGTTGGCATGGATCGAATCTCCTCGTTTTCACTACTCTCGTGTTGCTACTTTGTAAGCAAGTGCAACAGACTTCGGTCATGGGTATTCCCAATCATATTGCATTCTCATGGTCCACGCCCGGCCGCCTTATTTGATTAGTCTGCTAGTTTGTGTTTCACCATCATCCTCAGATTGTGGAGATTCCCTGCATCCAATTAATGCTGTCCTTGCCGCATCGGAAAAGTTCCAACTGAAGGCAGTTTATGTACATGATCCATCTCGAAGTACGAGATCACTGCAAGGGAAGCGTCGTGACTGCAGCATATAAAGACTGCAGCAGGGTGCGCGCGTCGCGATAATCACCCCGTAGGAGCAAGAATATATAGCCTCCCCATCGCCATCGCGGGTGCCATCACAACAGGATCGGGAAATTTTTAGTAAGTACTCTCGATCTCAAACGGCACTGGTGAATCCCAGGCTGGAGAAGATGGAGACCAGGACATGGCGAAGTCCGGGCTGGTTCCCCCGGCCCACGAAATGGAGCAGCCCTTCGGCCTTGTGGAAGTGATGTCGGTGGTAGCGGTAGAGCGCCAGCACCTCCTCACCCTCCGAGGCCGCCGAGCACTTGAGGTACACGTGGTCCTTGTCCTTCGTCCCTTTGATGAAGAGGTGCTGCAAGTCCAAGTCGATGCGACTGGATCCCACCACCTGGACGCTCGTCCGGTAAGTCTGCGTTCTGGAAACCCTCTTTTCCTTGGCACTCTCTTTGTTAAACCGGAGCAGACTGCCTGTTGTGGAAGCTACGTTAGCCACCAAAAGATCGTCGTATGTGATGAGCACCGTGTCTTGCGCGGCCTCCCAGCCCCAGCCCCCTTTCTCGATCTTCACTCGAGCAGACTGTCATATATATCACGTAAGAGAAGATCGTGCAAGTCTTCCAGCGAGGATAGAAGCTGATGACACCCTTCCTTGTACAGCACAGAAAGACATTGAAACAGTTTGCACTTCTCCAGCACGGCATCCACCACCTTGGCCGCTGTGAAATCGATGTCCAAGGTGTAGTCCAGCAAGGAGGTTGGTCGGAGGCCCGTCGAGAAATCCTCCTCGTCTTCTGGATTTAAGATGCTGTCTCGCAGCAGCCTCACGGTGTGGAAGGCCTGGACTTGCTCCACCTGCTCGACGATCTGTACCTGGCCCGCGCGCGGAGTTGCCTCCACTATCTGCAGCTGACCGGAATATTGCTGCTGCGATTCCACTATCTGCAGTTGTGCGGAATTATGCTGCTGCTGCTGCTGCTGATGATATTCGACAATCTGCGGTTGCCCTGATTGATACAGCTGACCAGAGAAGTGGCTGCACACACACCATCAAAATTGTCAAACTTTGGTTCGTCAAAACAGGGCTGGGAGTTTAGTTTCTCGCATTTAATTGTTGTGTCAGGGTGGTTGGAGGCTGGATTATCAGTCAAATTTGGAGCTCTTGATCGGCGACCACCATCTTCCCTCAAGTGGGCAAGGATTTCTTTCCTGAAGTGCCGAATAGGGGAGTAATACTTCAAATTTATGCATGCACAGTCGAGTCGACTGGAAGTTTGCTACTTAGCTAGGTAACGACCCCGTTTGCAAATAGGACTCAACTACAATTGTCAAGTTAGTAGGTGCCCACCGGATGAAACAGAGCTTTTGCTATTAATTTGCTATTAATTTGTATTTTTACTTCCTACTCCCTACTCAAGAAGATTATCCTTGTTTACCTTGCGAACGAGGGGATCATGAAATTTTAGCAACCATCAGCTAGGAAAAATTAGTGGTACTGGCGACTTCTAGCTCTTTCTTGCTGTTGACAAACTGTGATCCGGGAGTGGAATCCGGGAACCAGAGGTACCAATCTCCCTGTGCCAGTAAGCCTAAGATCGATTACTCTCATAACAGTACCAGCTCTTCGATTTGCTCATCTCTACCTCGCAAATTCCACGTACTCCAGCCCATAGACGCTCCAACCAATGAATCGCCCGACCAATCGTTGAGCCGTTAAGGTCACTACAGCGACATCTTGACCAACTGGGTAACTAGAGCAGGCAGACTGCTAGCGGAGGAATCATTCAGTTCTCTGGAAACGTACCGGGACAGAGAAGTATTGCTAATTATACTTCAACATTCACGTGGTAGAGTGCAATCTGTCGCACAGGAGTCTCCCATTTTACATGACAAGGAAGTCCTTCATTTTAAAACTGATGTGAGAAGGTCAAGGGTGGCACTGTATGCAGGCAGAAGCGGTATTAAGTTCTGACTACGGCAAAGCAAATGGAACGAAACGAAACGCGCAGTACTAAGTCGGTGAAGGCCATTAAAGTCGGTTCCCTGGGCCGTCGACGTCGAGAATTCCTCGATCATCAACCTCCGCAGCAGGGGCGACCCGTCCCCTGTTTCGATCATGACAAGCAGCAGGCATGCATGTGTTACCTCGCGGCTTGGTGGATCGCCAGGACCAGCTCAGCCGGAGGGTGTTTGCTATTTGTCGAAAGYTGGACAGCCGACTGGGCGTGCCGCTTGCGCCGGACTCCACTCACCCAGCACCTCAACAGCTTCATCTGCACGCGCCCCAGCTTCATATTAATCGATCTCGCAGAGCCCGATCAAGCTCTACATCTTGTAAACCCACAAAAGCGGAGACAGGAGCTGTATACGTAACCAGCAAAGGCCTCAACGGAGCAGCAGCAGCTGCGTCGTTCAGAAGAGCAAGCGATTGCAGAGGTGCATCCCTGCGTGTTGGTAGAATCGATCTGCCGGTTTGGATKTAGCCGGTCTAGCTTGCTACGTTCTGTACCTGAATCTGGAAAAGAATCGAAATGTCCAATCATAGTGGGGTTCGAACTTCGAAGGGGTTCACAGAGAAGATGCAGATGCAGATGCAGGCGGATTCACGCGCGCGAGATTCACCTCGGAGATTCAAGCTTTGTTTAGCCGGGTGTGGAACAGTTCAGTTGAGCCTGGATCTGGGGTTGGTAAATGCCACCGCCACTAGTCCAGGCCATGCCTCTGACTGCCGGAGGCGTGCCGGGCGCGCCGGGTCTAGTGGACCCGGCGATTCATACCGACCGGGGCTAGGGACAAGGCGGAGCAAGCCAAAGAGTCAGTATTTTCAAAACATTAAACACTAATAATGAAATCAGTTAGAGTTATGGGACCTGCCCAGTGGCATTTTACATGTCATGAAATTCACTCTGACTAGTATGCCCTGTGTCGTTGCCACAACCAAAACAAAAGTAAAAATAATTTTCTAATTTTTGGATGCATAAAAACTTAAAAAATCAATAACTTGCTACCCGTAGGTCGGAACGCCATGAAACCAAGCCCGTGCACCTCTCCTCACAGAGAGCTTTCCGATGGTACCAAGCACACATCCAGGGGACGCACGATACGGGAGATCTCAACGTAACAAATAAACAAACAAACAAACAAATAGCATGATTTAAAGGATAGATTCTCATTTAAGGTAAACTTGTCATAGACTCATAGATTTTTGGAATCTACACCTGACCTAGATTTTTGAAATCTATATCTATACTAGTTATTTCAGACCGAGCGGTCTAAAATCTAGAAGCGCCATAGATTTTTGACATCTCGACATGTCATAGATATCTTAAAATCTATACCTGTAGTAGATGTCACTTCACACTTCAGACCGCGCGGTCTGAAAATGGCACATGGAATATCGCCAATTTTTTGAAATTTGCCATGTTTCGAAATATATACAAAATTTTTGTCTACAATGGCACAATAGTCTTGCTTCCATTTTGTCCATAATGGGGTAGATTACCTTGATTGGTACTTATGGTAGACTGAACCACCCATAGTTGACCAGACAAGGGTGATTGCAAGAAATACTTGTACTATTTGTTGCGTTTTGTCACATCCTAGTTTTTTATTTTTGTTTTGGCCATAACTTTTGTATCTTAGCTCCAAATGACTCAAAATTCACACAGAAGCTACTCATAAGCATTTTGTACCTTTCCTCATGTTTGAGGATTTTTCAAAAATAATTAACTATTTTTAAACAGCCCCAAAAATTTCTCACAATTGACGATTTAGTGTTTTTTTGTACCATTTATCCCCATAGAAAACGAATTTTGAGCTGAGATTTGGAAAGAATGGTTTCTTAGTAGCCTTATAGCTATTGTCCAAAGGAATTTTAGAAATTCAAATTTTAATGTGGTTTAGAAGTCCACAAAAAGCTTCTTTCTGCATTTTTGTCCAGAAGTATGAAACATGATTTTGGTGAGTTTTTTTTGTCAAATCCCATTAGCAAAAAGTCTTTTTGAATGGAGAATTTTTAGTTTAAAAAAAAAAATCCTATTTGATGCAAATTAAATCTCCAAGTGGTATTTTCTTCACCGGAGTCTTAGACATAGAATTCACATAGAAATCTGGTGAAGAAAATACCACTTTGGAGATTTTAATAGAGAACCCCCAAGGACCTTTCAAGGATTAAGTTAGGTTGTTTGTTTATTTGTTGTGTTGAAATCTCCCAGACCGTGCATCTCCCAGTTGTATACTTTATAATGTCGTAAATCTCTTAGCAAGGAGGAGTGAACAAACTTGGTTTCATGACATTCCATTTCAAGTTGTGAAAGATATTGAAGTTTGAAGTTTTTTTTATTAATTCAGAAATTCAAAAGTGAATTTTACTACACCGGAATATAATTTTGGTTGCAGCAATGGCACAGTATTATATTTTGAAATGACATAATTAAAACTCTTAAATGTTGTATCGGGAAAACCCCTCAAGAACTGAAGCCAAGTCCTCTCCCTTTTTTTCCCCTACACAAATTAAATAGAGATTTTTTTTTGCAGAGCATTAAATCATGCCAACGAAACTCTTACCCGCAGGGTAATGTTTGAGGATAAAAGGGTAAAAGTAAATAAAAGTCCCCTAGATTGAGCTGTCATTAAGGCATATTCTCTAGCCCCTCTACCTAATTTGGGGTCTCTGATTACAAATATGAATTCAGAAATTTCAAAAAAAAAAATTTGCAAAAAATGAAACATTCCTGCATTTTCCCCAGCGGTAAATCTAGCCTGTAGGGCCCAGTTCGTTGGCACGATTTAACGCTGTCCTTTTTTTTTTCTTTACTGCCCGCGGTCAAGCTTTATTACAGCATGTGTGTTTTAATAGCTTATTGAAATTCACCTCGTATAAGTTAAGTTAGGTGACGTCAGCGAGCCACGCAAGTCAAACTACAAGTGTCAACTGCATGAATTTCAGACTGCTACGTGTTGAGCTGGGGTTGATGCAGTGTGTACTTTATTTTTTATTTTTTTGGTGATCAAAAATGACTTGCCCGGCCTCACATAACATTGAGTTGCTTACCAATGAGTCAGGTCCAGGGGTCCCTTTTGCATCCTTTGAAAAGAGATTCGTACAGTGAACAAAAGTTATGTAGGGCAACCCCACATAACATTGTTAACCCCTTTAGGATGTTGGCCAGCAAAATACTATGTGGATATGTTACAAGTTCTCTGTACAATCTAGATTTTGGGCATGAAAAATTGGTTTGTTAGGGTCAGAAAATTAGATGGAATTGTGGTATGTGCATAGCTTGCTCTGTAATTTTTTTAAGATATTTACACCATAGTGAAGTATAGAGAAAAAATTGGTGTATCCACTGAGAATACGTAGAATATGTTCTTTGTCTAGGCATAGTTTTTACCCCTTTAGTCTTTTATTTTATATTTTAATCTCATAATTTGCTCCACGACTTTGCCAAGGTGCTTATATTTTCATCTTTTGCCCCATGCGTAAGGGAACCATCACAAAAATGTGAAATACTGGAAACCGAGGCCCATGCATGGTCGCCACATCCTACCATTAGAACAAAATTGGGGTTTCTGGATGCCTGGTACTTTGGGCTTGGAAATTAATTGTTTGGTATTTGGAAAAGGCGTAATTCCATTTATATAGTCAATTCGGGGCGTTTCCATCAAACCTACCCACCAATGAGCTGTGGGCGGTACAGGATGAGTTGGCGAAACAACACTCAAGTGCGGTGTGTGTGGCAATGGCCGTGTTGCGGGTACGACTTGTTTCAATGAAGAAGTCCAATTTTTTAGTATACTTCGGTTATTATTTTATTGTTGGCCGCGAGTACCATCTGGCTTTGGCTTCTGGTGTAGATAGGGTTTCCGGTTTTTGAGCTTGTTAGCCACCAACTTCAATAATTGTCCTAGCAATGTACAATGCCGTTAATCAGCATGGGTTTTTAGAGGAAATATCAATGTGGAGATGCTCCCTAAGCAACATAGTTCACACCAGGTTTTTTTTTTAGGCAATTAAATGCCCAATTTCTTCAAAAAAAATGTCTAGCTTCAAGCCTATAGAAAAAAAAGAGGGTAGATGAGTGAAAAAATGCCAGACAAAAATTATGGCCTTGTACACTAATGCCACAATGCTTCCTAAACCTCATTTCATTTGTCATACAAAGCCAATACATACAAAAATTGCATACAAAAATTACATATTCAAAATTACATACTCTAAATTGGCCTCTTTCAGTTAAAGCCCTACAAGTATCGAGAACCAACAATTGCCACGGAGAACAACAATTGCTACCGAGAACCAGCAGTTGTCGCTTCCAAATAATGTCGATTGACAGAAACTAGCGTTCAGTTTGTGGAGTTTCAAATTGGCTCGTACTAGAGACAAGATTCGAACCAATTTAAAATTCCCACCAAATTGACAAAACATCACATCAAAGACTAATATTGGCGGCTCCACTACTGGTTTTGTCCTTGGTACAAGTTCTACATCAGTACATGAGTTCCCATATCCCTTTTTTAATTAGAAATAGGGACATGGTACATTGGGTATACACTTATTATACCATTTCCAACACCCAAAACTGATTGGTGGCACCCCGAGTCCAATCTGACGTCATCGCCTTAGACGCCATGGTGGCAATGTCCAAGGTGGCATTCATCTGGAATTTGTGGCCGGACATTAGAAAAAGAAAGTTGGGCATCTGTAGACCCCAGTTCTGCTCTAATGAAGGGTTAAACCAACGTGGGAGGGTCCCTTTTGCTCCTCTAGCTCCTACAGTCCTAAAATTTAACTGTATTTTTTGGCAATAGAGCGATTTTGGGCAGCTCACTACAAATGGAGTTTTGTTGGGTTTTTTCTTTGAAAATTTCAATAGAAAGAGGCTTACTTTGTAGGATTGTACACCACATATAATTAATTACTTTTAGAAATCCTTTGAAAGACAGCTAGTTTACTACAAGACTGTCTCCTCCAAATTTTAGTTCCGATTTTATTTCTTTGGGTACTACTTTGGTCCCCAAACTCCAAAATTGGCAAGTGCAACATAAAATCAAGGGTTATTTTTGGACTGTAAAAGTTCTTTTAAATTACAAAAAAATTAGACAAGGCACATATTAGTCTTGAATACCTTGCTTGCCTATAAATTTTGAGTCATTTGGAGACAAAACACAAAAAATATGGCCAAAAAATAGTTTAGCTAAAGACATGCAACGGAAAATAGTATAGGTGTTTTGTGCAATCATCCAATTATAGTAATTTTTGGAAGTGAAAGTCTTAGTGCAATGTTGTAATAGATTATATATATAATGCCTCTACTCTAGCACCTATTGTAATAACAATGTTAATTAACCTTTTGTATTAGTGAAATGGTATTCATTAAGGTTGCAATTTTTTGAGAAAACCAATCATTCCAAATTGTGGATTCTATGAATTGGATATTCCAGTCTTTAGTTTGGTGTGCTGGACACGGTTTCGATATTGTATTGTTTTTTATAAAAAGTAGATAAAGACATAGATTTTTGTTGTAAATGCAATTTTCATTGTAAAATAGATGACAAAAGCTAGAAATTTGCCAAGATGACAAAAGTAACAGTGGCAAAAAATAGAATTTTGAAGCAGTCCAAAGGAGGGGGTTTACACTAAATGATTGTTAATTTTTAAGCTACTCAAGCTATTCATAACCTTACATCAAATTTGATATTATTTTTTAAAGGTAAAAGTCAAAGTCAAAATTCATAACAATAATGAGACCAAATTGGTGCACATATTGGACACTTATATGAAAAATATTCATAATTGTACAAGCCATTTAAAACAATTTTATTCATTGTGGGGGTCATTTTTTCAAGGATGACGAAGGGCCCCTGCCTCTGGTAAACAATGCCGCCATGCTTTGTCCCTCCAAAAATTGGAATGTCCAATGAGYTTAACCCTCAAAGGACCAAATGACCATTGAATGTACGAAGGTAATCTTGGGTAGGTGTGTATGAAGTCATTTCTTAACGGATGTTCTTCAAATTTTGACTCTAGGTTTGAGCATATACCCCCTAAGAGGAAATACAATTTTTTTTGCAACCGGGTGCCTGGATAAAAAGTTGTGCTACCATTAACTTTTCAAGCAACTTGGGTAGCATACGCAAAACTACTCTTTTAGGATTGAAATTTGGTAGGTGTGTAATTTGCATGATACGAGATTAAAATGTAAAAAAAATAATCATGTATAGAATAAAAATCTCACTCTAGGAGGTTTTAAAGTCTGTTGGCCCTATTGGGCAAGCTTAGAAAAAAAAATCTCTTCTAACTTTAAACGTTACAATCTTTCAATTGTGTGGTCAAAGTTTCTAAAACTTTTTGCACACATTCCTACAGTAGTGTTAAAAAAATTTGTACGGAAAAAAAAAAATTCATTTTTTTCTTACTACCCTAAAAAAAGTGGCAATTTTTCATAGTTTGTGCCACAAATGAACCTTGGTCCTTTTCGAGGTTTAAGAAGAGTGACACTAGTTTAAAATTGAAATACTAAACTATTAGTGTCTTTTGGCTCTTTTTTAACTAGACTAATCCTTATAATATTATAACAACTTCTTGATACCGTATGGACACGTCAGAGTTGCCACCTTATTGCTGAATTATTTTAATTTTGGAATTTGGACAGTTCAGTAGCATGCTGTTCTTTTAATTTCCTATTTTTTTGACACTTCCATCTTAATTTTTTCTATTCATGTATAAATGGGTTACTTTACCTATATATATATATGTATGTATGTATGTATATGAAACAAATGGAAGAACCATTGTAGTAAAAGAGAGAGCACAACAACCAAGCCCACAAGCTAGACAGAAGAGCAAAGTGACACAAGACCTACATAAAAATAGACGGAACAGGCCTTTGCCTATTTAAAAATTTTTTATCACCAACTCTAGAGGCAATCGCGATCAAATGCATCCAAAGAATGATAGTTGGTTATTCAAAATTGGAAACAATGAAAACTTTCAGATGTTCAAAAAACAATTCTATAATGTTAAATTTATTTTTGACACGTAGACGATTGTATGAAACACTTGTCTTATTTTTTGTCCCCTTGGCCTTGGGCACGTGGTTTTTTTCTCATAACTTTTGTGTTGTATGTCGACTACACTTGAAATTTGAATTGAAGGTATTACACTTTGGAGGTTTTTAGTCCTATTTTTGACCCAAAAATGCAAATTTGAAGCTCAAAATTGGTTTATAAGGACTTTTACTAAAAATAAACAAGCCCCGAAAGAGATTTTTTTCCAAATAATGAAGTCTTTACCTTCCACATTGCACTACCTTTGCGCAAGTGCAAAGAACACAGTTCTTTTTTCCCGAATATAAAAATGGTTGAAAAAGTTTAAGTTAGAAAAAGTGGTTTATTTTGTTTTATATTGTTGAATTTATTTATTATTTTCTAAAAATCAAACAACAAAGTGTCTATTTTCTTAGTATTTTCCATTGTGCTTTTTCTATAAATAACTTTTAGAGATGAATTTTTCTAGGTCTGAATTTCTAGTGGCATCCTATTTTCAATGCTTTTCAAATTATCATTATTTTATTTTATTTAAATAAAATTTATTCCCAAAGTCACAAGACTCATTCAAATAGGCCGTTTTGAGACAAAAATGACAAGTGTTCTTCCAATTACCCATGTTCCAAATTTCTCTAGTTACTTCCTAATTCCTAAACTGACCTACACGTATGGTAGCCCCGTATTGGTTATTTTTTTAGCGATTTCATCCAAGATTACTTTTTATATCAAAATTTTCTTGCAAAAAGCTTCTTGGTGCGTTACCATTTTTTAGCCAAATACTTTTTTTCTAGTGCACTCTGGCACAGTTAACCCTTAAAGGACATTTCATATCCGGGCTTGGTCAAACTGCATTAGATTTCTACATTAGAATTTACATTTAAAAATTTTGATATTTTTCACATGTAGTAATATGTATTTAAAACTTAATTTAATATTTTTGTAATTTAAAACATCAAATTGAATTTCATATGATTTTTTGAAGAAATTTCAGTATGAAAATCATAGTAATTACAAAAATGCTTAAAATAATATGAAAATTTAAAAAAAAATGAAAATAGTGGTTTCAAACATCATGGCCTAAGTGGTGAATACCTGGAGTTTACACAAAAAGAAATTCAAAAGAAAACGTTAAAAAGTGGTGGTTTGGGAGCTTTCAAGATACAATCTTCAATGTGTCACAAAATTTGCAATTTTAAACATTTTGAACAAAATCAAATGGGAATAAAATGTAGACTAATAGAGCTTCATTTTCTTAGTTAAGCTTAAAAGCAATTAAAATAAAAAACTATATGAAAAACTCAAGTTTGACTTTCAGAATGCCCCTCGGGCATGCAATGTCATTTAACCCCTAAATGTCAGAGGTCCAACCAGGCTTAAAAACTGCCTACCTTTGCAAGTCTGAAAAGTCAAAATTAGAGTAAGGTATGAAGATCTCAACCGAGCACGGCCGCTTTTACAGCACTCTATTTTAACCCTTAAATAAATTTTGACTATGTTTTCACCAAAAATGCTCCACAAATGGCATTTCTGGTACAAATCACAAATTTTGGAAAAAAAAACATTTCTAGACACATGTAACCATAGGATTTTGTAGTATATTGGTATGAGAACATGTGGAAATAATTTCAGAAATTTTTTCCCTGTAGATTGCAAGATATTCATGTTTGAGTTGACATAAACCCATTTTTATGCCTTGCAAAATCATTTATGTACTTATGAGGAAGAACCACTTTTAGAACCAAACTTTGACCCATCATAACTTTTGCATATTGTATCCAAATGTTGCATTCTTTGGTGCATTGGAACCTCCTTTCACTTGCGAGATGCAAGACAATATGAAAATCTGACCAGCCTTATGATAGTAACTAGGCTGCATACTAGTACCAATTTGTGGCCGTTTCGGGTGGTACCCACCTTGTATGCAGGGTCAAAGATGGTTGGTCCCGCGCGTAGGGCCTCATCGAATTAGTCCTCCTCGTTCAACGACTGATCCGGAGCAATTTTGCCCAGAGGTTCTGGGCTTCCGGTGGCGTTGGAAATCGTAATCTTACATTGACAGACTGTTCTCTTTGGTCGTTAAGCTATAAAAGTTTCCATAGTTCCATGTTTCCATGTGTGCTGTCATGGTCATAACAAAAATGAGGAGAAAGTCATGAGTGGCATGGCAGAGCAAGTGTAAAATAATAAGTTACGTGGATGGAGTGAATATTGAATCAATCACTTGCCTGCCAGTGGTCGATCGAGACAGATCGATCCTCTCGATCATCCAGGGCGGGGCTGGACGGGACGTTTGCCAATTGCCACTCATGATCGATCAGTCTGTACGTGCACAGGAGCCTCCAGAGCCTGGCTAGTCGATCTGGTGGAGGCTCTACTCCCGCTTTGCAGCCAGCCAGACAACTCTGTCAGCTTTGATCTATCTATCTGTGTACGTGTGCCCTAGCTTCTCTACAGAACTGTAGTGTACACTAAATAGTGAAAATTAGGTTGACCCTCACGAATTTCTCTACATTCCACACTCCATAAACATTTATTGAGAATGCACTACTTTTGATTTAATTTTTGGTATAGTTGGAACTCACGAACCTCCAAGTGTACAAATGGAAGTATTTGTAGAAAGTTTTGTTGACTTTGACGACTTGTAAAGTAACCTTCTCAAGTGGGGTAACTTCTCAAGTGGGGTAAGGTAACCTAATTGTAAAGAGAACCTAATTTCACTATTTAGTGTAGTAAGCTCCTGAAAATATCGGACAGGTGTAGAATTAGAGAGAGGATCGCGGACGCCATTGGATACCTCGGGGTTCACATTCCACAATGGGTGTGATCATGAGCTTACGTTGGCCGTGATGAGGATGCTCTTTGTTTAGTTTTTTTCCTTCACTTGGCACGCACTTCAACAAGATTCAATTGCAAGATAAGTTTAAGGAAAGAACCAACGAATCGAACGCAGCAGTTCCCAGGAACAGACTGAGTTGAATCTGGTGATCGAATCCGTGCGTGCCAAATCATTTAAAAAGCAAAGAATTCAACTCCATGTCCACTGAAGTTGAATCTGGTTAAACGCAATCCGCCAATTCCATGGCCGTTTCTGGAGGCGAGACTCCTCATGCATCAGGTAGTATCCAAACCCGGCACCACCCTCCGCTGATCCACATCGTTGTCGAAATTAAAAGCACCTCAAGAGCTCATTCAAACCCTTGCAGACACCTAATCAACCATCCTTGATTATATATAACGTACTTGTTGCAGCGGAGATACCACCTGCTAGCAATCAGAGAGCCCTCTGCTATAGCCACGTCTGAAAATTATTTAATTGGATCTACCTCCTGGAGTGGCCTGGAAGGCGCCCAGAGGTAGATCCTTCCGGAAGTCGATCAGCACCACGTAAGTACTGCACCAGCGTTGTCGATATTTCCAGGATCTGTAGAAACAGTACTTCAGTTAGTACCTGTGAGTTGAATTGATTATTATTATTATTATTTTTTTGACACAAATGATGAATTGGTTATTTTGTCTTTTTTAGCAAATCGATTAATTAATAAGACATTTGCAACAGCAAAGTCGGGAGGGTAGGCGCGTGTGGTGATCGATAACGTATGACATGCTTCAATGTGACGTACGGTCCAGGTCCAAGTGAAGTTCGTACTGGAAGGAGAAGTGAAGGCCGGGGACCGTTGGTTTCGATTACTGTTTTTTTTCTTACGTGGAGGAGTGGATTATCCCGTGGATTGTAATCTTTGACGGAATTAATGACGACCTCCCTCCCTGCATGTTTTCAAGTTCGATCACCCACAGTCCCATTTCGATCGTGACTGACACTAGAACAGACTTCCAACCGTGAATGAACATTAATTATGGGAATCTTGACACAATTGATGGCAACATTGGAATCAAATCATAGCTGTGAGTACGCAAGACGAGATGGAATCATAAATTTGTTTATTCTTGGGAATTTTAGTCCCTGCACGAGCAAGAGATACACCTTAATTAATTAAAACACAATCCTACAAATTACTGTGCATTTCAGAATATTTTAAGAAGCAAGCACTTGAATGTGCAGTGCTGACCGGGGACAATGTTTTGAACTTAAGCAATGGTTCTTCCCATTTGTTAAAAAAAAATAAAAATAAAATGTTTTGAACGTAAGCTGACAGGACCAACGGAAGAGGGAAGAATGGAGGGCCATTTGAAACTCCCATCCTTCTCAAGAGAGGACGATGACTCGCAACCTTCAAAAACATGATGATGAGCCATTGTGAGAATTACTACATTGGCTTGCTARCTACGCCGATGGATTTACAAATTAATGGGCACATTGATAATACGCAAACTGCATGATTGTGCACCTCTAAGGCAGGTTTTTTAGAATTTCCACCCATTTCCTGTATCACTTCATTTCCTTGAGGGTTCACTCCAGGGGCCAATTTTAATGTTCAGAATTGCGCCAATGAAACGAAATTGATAGAATTAGATCGAATTGAGTCCCCTGGGATCAATCAATCTTCGAACCATTGCTTCCTCTGAACCCACCCACCCACCCTGTAGGCAGTGATCCTGAATGTGATCTCAAATATCTTTATATTAGCCTCGCGAGGCTAAAAACAAACATGGGTCAATTTCATTAAAATGGAGGAATTCCACTATAATTTTGGTACTATTGAGGGTGGACAGTCTGAAATGTATAATCAGTACACTGAAAGGGTTATTTAGAATGGGTGGATTATATCTAATTAGCCAGCATGAGAATTAGGATGCCCAATCTAACAATGCCATCATTGCACACCACGAAATGCTATATATAATTATACCACAACTACATCAGATTTTAGGCACAATTTTTGGGTCAAGATTTCAGTGCACATCAAAACCAAAAAAAAAGCTGCAGCACATAATCAAAATATCAGCAGAGAAAGAGAGAAGTATGGATTCAGCCTAATAATACGGAAATCCAAGGCCCTTTCAGAACCTTTTTTCGATTGATTGTCAGCACGAACAGACTGAGACTGAAAACAAAAAGATGAAACCACCAGAAAAATTGAGATCTCCAAATGAGGCCCTCAGATTCTAAAAAAACGGTGGAACTGGGGGATAGTCACGCCTGGTTGGTTCCAGGCTGAAACTGTATCTACAAAATTTAAGCCGCTTCGTTTTTTGGAAGCCCACCCCTACCTGAAGATCTTGACGTGCAGTTTTAAAAATCCTGTCCTTTCATGTTCACTGTGAAGCTCAAAAGAAAAAAGAACGGTAGCTAGTAATCTAGTACCTTGGCATATAACATTCCAGCGTTTGCAGGGGTAAAAAAATGTGTTCTGCCATGACCCTTAAACCCCTGGAAGCATGATCGAATGTCTGTCCAGAATTACGTTACGTCCAAGCTACCAAATGAGAAGTAACTAAAAACTTCATCGAGCATAAACTTAGACAAGGAATTTCTTGCACGTCGAAACAAATAAAACGCCAAACAATCAACAGGCAGGGGTGACAGGTCATCATGTAGACCTTCGTAACGTCAGGTGAAGTATGATTGTTGGTAAGGAACCGTGGTTGCCGGATGAAACTGAACACAGTCAAAAAGAAAAAAAAACACTGCACAAAGCAACCAAGAGATTGTCAGCTCTAGAGAATGATTGAAATTTTCACAGCGTACTTAACCCTTTACTTCCTAAGAAGCCCGAATTGGGTCTCATGTTTTTTTAAGCAATTTTGAAGAGTTTATATGGGGATTTTCATTTATTTTAATAATCATTTATTTAAACCAATGCATGCAATGTTCTTCATTCAAGTCAATGATATAATAAAATTTTCCAATTAGACTAAAATTTCTATGATATGATCAATCAAAGTCCACAACTTAAAATCATGAATTCTTAGGAAGTAAAGGGTTAATGCGATATTACATGATTGACAGAATTGGATTTCCAGGAGAATTTCAGAAACTATTATTTAAACGACATCAGAAGAAAATCCCCTCCTACAATTCACTTGTAGGTCTCCCCATGGTACATACATGTCAGGAGGAGGCCTCCATAAAATGAGCACGACCAGAGAGACCTTTCTATGAATCATGGGAAAATGGCAATTTTAGATTTTCTTTAAAATGATGCCTACAAGTTACGTAAATACTACTCCCTCTGTTTCTGAAAAAAACCCTGTTTTCCTTTGTGTTTACAAACGAAACACAGGTCTTTTGTTGACGTTTAAATTGCAAATGTGAGTTCCTTGGCATGTGTGTACGTAACGTACCTCCGGCATTTGGATGTCCATCAAGATGATGTCGAACTGCCCCTCCGTCGACGTCGCCTGCCTCTTGACCGCCTTGATCGCCTGCTTGCCCCCTTCCACGGTCACCACCTTGGCGCCATACCTCTGCAGCATGGAGCTCGCCACGCGACGGTTCACCAGGTTGTCGTCCACCACCAGCAGGCGCTGTCCGGTCAGCAGGTCCGCATTCGTGTTGGGCTTCCGGGCCAGGTGGGTCACTTGCAGGCCCAGGATCTGCAGCAAGCCGGAGAGGAGCGTGGTGCAGCGCAGGGGCTTGTGCACGATGTGCGCGTACCCAGCATCGTTGAACTCCTTCTGCAGGGCGCTCCCTGGAGGCACGGACAGAGCCAGGACGGGGAGCTCATTCACGGGCGACGGAGACTGCTTCAGGCGCTGCACCAGCTGGATCGAAGACTTGTGATCCACGCCTTGGAAGTCCACGATCACCGCTTGGAAGGGAGGGCCGTCCTCCCTGGCAGAAGAAGAGGCAACGAATTTACACATTGGTATCATCACTATCATGCAAGCAGGCTTACATCAGATCATTCTTCAGAATCCATCTCAAATGCAAAATGCAAAAAAACCGGGCACGCCTGTTGGATCTTAAGTAGTTCCTCARCGATGCGAAGTCCAGACTCTAATTGGTGAAGAACAGAGTGCTTGAGGGTGAACAATTAACTAGGACTGACTTCAATTCCATCCAAAGTAACATTTGCTATTTTTAGGTCACCAATTTGATGGAATTGAGGTAAGCGATATTTTAGGAAAAAATATATACTTATATAAGAAAAAACATGAAGAAATTCAGAAAGAGGTTTCAAACGTTACGAGGCTAAGCACTTGAGGTTAAGCAGATGAAAGTATGGGAGGAGAAGGGAGAGATTTGGCAGCAGATCACTGGCAATGGCTAACCAGTCATGGACCTTACGATTAAGGAGATCTATGCATACATTGTTCATTGGCAGGGCTCAAAATGTCTCCACAATATGTTAGTCCCAGAGGCAAAATATTATGTCATCGTGAAGTGCTAAAAATTCAACTAACAAAAATGAAGAAGAAATCAAATGACACCCAGACTCCACTGTTGAATAAAGTTATGAGGGAGGTGAAGGAGAAAAGGGAAAGGTTTGGCAACTGAAAATTAGCAACACCCCCTTATCACGTACCACTATAAGCACTATTAGATTAAGCTATTAGATTCAGCAGATGGGAGAGGAGACTTCAGGTGAAAAGGAGAGCTATGGCAGCAGATGAAACCAATCAAGGTGAAGGATTTCTGGTCACCTCAAGCTGGTTGCATTGATCCAAGTGACTCTTAGGTCATTCCAACGGGTGGCGGCAGGGATTCTTACCTCGTTAGCAATCTTAAAGCAATGTCGATCCCCTCGGCGTACTCAGTCAGTGCTCCCACTCTTCGCAAATACGTCGCAGCCACTTCCTGCTCCATGTCCAAACAGATTTGTCAGAAACCAGCAAACATCGAGACTTTCATTAGAAGAGAGAACAACATCATTGGCACAGGAAATAAATAGAACTAAAAATTCCAATGATCGTTCCAAGGTATGCATAGCAACACAATGCGTTCCTAAAATCTTCAGCAGTCACCCCAGGGAAGGTATAAAATTCATGGTGCTGCTAACGATAGAATGGAACGATAGAATGGAACACACACACACACACACACACACACACACACTCTCTCTCTCCGGCTAAAACTTGGTGTACAATTTCAGTACCTGTCGCACAGGATTCGCGTCGACAAGCAGAACCCTAATTCCCCGAATCCGCTCGTCGACATACCCCGACGGCGTGCGCGTCATGACCTGACACAGCTTCTGCAAGTCGCCTCTTTGCCCTGATGTTGGCAACACCAGTGAAAACTTGAAAACACTGCCTTCCTCTGGTTCGCTCTCAACAACTATGTCTCCTCCTGATAACCTAACCAATTTCTGCAAACACCCAGTTGACACATTAATGAGTTCACCGTMATGTTCCTCTCCTATCAATCAACAGCTTCGAGGAAAAYTTTATTGCAYAMCTTAACACACAAAGGTTAGTCAGAGCCAAACCTGGCAAATGGATAAACCAATGCCCGTTCCTCCGTACTCCCTGGAGGTGCTACTATCCGCTTGCACGAAAGGCTCAAAGAGTCGAGTCTGCATGAACTTCGGAATCCCTATTCCTGTGCACAGAAAATTGAAATTTGATACCAAGTTAGTGCGTTGAGCAAAAGATGTTTGAAGGTCCGTTTGTGCCCTACTTTCAGTTCATGGACCGGCATTGTTCAAAGGAGATTCACTCGATAACTAGTGGATTCATGAACATGGTATTGCAACTAATGAAAAACTTGGGCTATCAACTAGGAACAAGACGGCAGAATGACACACTCATCTGAAACCCTAAAATCTATGAGTGGCGCAGATGTTAGAGTTTCGGAATTGGGTCTCAACTGGGAACAAGATCGGTTTGAGATTCCCATTTGGAGCACTTTGAGACAACATTTGAAATTTAAGATCTACATTGCCGGCATAGGTATTCGAATAATCCCATAATGAAAACTGTAGAATGCATTTGAATTTTGATTCCACCTGTTAAATTTAGGAATGACAAGAAAAAAAGGTACGACAATGGATACTCTGATCACATTGGGTTGTCTGCGCTCTAAGTTCAAGAGGTTTCGGTCTCGTGAACCCTAACAACTCCAAGCCTCCAAATGGGATAAATAACTATTTCAGCATCATTCAAGGTGCAATACTTTTTTAACCGCACCTTGCAATTTGGCATTGCAAAAGGTGAGACCATAATTTCTTTGTCCGAGGGTCAAAGGAAGGACAACATTCCATGGCTTATTGGAAAAACTTCATTGGAGTTCTAAGAATCCAGGCGATCAACTAAAAACTAGTCTGAGCACTCAAATGTTTTAACTGAAATTTATGAAAAACGTCAATTTCGTTGAATTGGTGATGTTTCTATTCCTTTTGTCTCCTTTCAAAACACCAATCTTGAAATATAAACCTAAACCCATACCAGTCCTAGATGTTAAACCTTTACGTACATCTATGTCACAATTTTTGGCGCCATAATCGCACCACTTTACCGAAAATTAACGTTGAAAATAGTGAGCCAGGGAGATGATGAGGTTAACTTACCGGTGTCTTCAATGGAGACGACGAGTGTGACCTCGTCGCAGTCCAAGGTGCCCGACGGGCGCCACTGTCGCCAGTGGGCGACGCAGGCGGCGCTGCTGGCGCTGGCGTTGGCGTTGGCCGGGCCGCCTTTCATGCTCAACAAAGGAGGCGCCATCTGCGGATACCGGGCCCTGAACAAAGAGCTCCGCACCGCCACCGCTCCCTTCATACTGCCGTCTGGCGGGTGGTCCCCCAGACTTTCCATTTCCAGCCCTTCTCCTAMGGTCCGCAGCTTCAGCAGCCTGGAGTCCATCAGGTCCAGAAATCGATCGCTCGACGGCGCGGGGATGGCTTCGAAAAAATACGGGTCCACCAGACGTACGCACAAGAAAATGCTGCCTTGTTTGGTGAACTGAAAAGAGCCAAGACACACACTACATACCTTAAACTTTGTGTGCAAAAAATTATATAATTGGAAAGCCAGAAATTCACAGGCCTGCACAAAGCTCTCTAAAAACAAGGACTGGTATATAGATTTTCGTCACAGGCAGGTGCGCACCCTGAAAAGAGTCATAATTTGACATTGTGGTATTCCTCCAATTTAACGAAAGTGACGTCCTGGTATACATGTTTGATAAGTGACTCACCTCCAATGAAATTTCCAATCAAAGTCACACGGGAATTACATTTTAAAGTCTCTCTGTGAAATGATCAAATCAATTCACCCACAGGGGAAGTCTAGCTAGGTTGAGAAATTCAAGTGCTCCCCTTTGGTAATGTTACTAATTGTGAGGAGAGAGAGAGAGTGTGTGGAGTTCACGCGCGTGCCTGATTTCATGTGAAACCGTGGCAAGAAAACTTGACTTGGCCGTGTCCGCAGCTTCCGCTTTCGTTTTGGCCTCTGTCAGCTTCGCATTAATCTTCTCCCTTTCGTCCACGTCTCGTTCCGCAGTGGACATCCTCTTCAACACTAAATAGACCGCTATGACGCAAAAGATCACCACCGCCAACATCAGCAAGGGCCACGCGATCATGCCTCGCAGGACTTTCAGCCGGACGTTGTAATTGTACCAGCACCGAAACTCGATGTTCTGGTTCCCGTACAAAAAGGCGACTCTCACTTCCTCAAGCCTGCGCTTCGTCGAGTTTCCATAAAAACTGGCGTCACAAGGATTGGCGGTAGGGGAACAGTTGTAGTACGAGTTCAGCTCCAGACTTGGATCCACTTTAGCGGTCGCGCCAATGTTGATGTCTGAATCCGYAAACCTGTGCACAGTTCATTACAACATCGTGAGAACGCTGCCTGAAAGAATGGTTTCTAGATAACAAAAATGGAKGAATTCTAGCTTTCGAATTCGTGTCAGTGCCATCGCTTCTAGTGGATCACAAATCAATGAATGCTGACTACATTTGAGAGCGAAGATTTGGCACTCAATTTCACAATTATACCCAATAACCCAAAGTTCGACTGCGTATCCTACTCGACAAACACTGATACGAGACGTCCCAAAACTGATCGGATTCCTTAAACTGTCCCTAACCTCGAGCGTCAAACATTTCAGAGATGAAAGATTAAACAAAGGTACATCAGGACAATCCTCAAATAGTCGTTAAAATGGTAGCTGTCACTGAAATTAACGGAATTTCAATTGCCCAACTGAAAGCTCACATCTAAACCTTTCCCAGTTCATAAAGCTCTGGGCACTTGAACGTCACATTTACGGCGCTCTAAAGCATACCATTTAAATTAACAAGAACATGACAGTTGTAGGAACCCGATCAGTTTCTGAAATAGGCGATGGCAAAGCAAGCTACGTAAGTCCCTACCAAGCCTCGTCAGCTGGTGGCAAGAAGAATTATATTAAACTGCACTTGTTCTTCATGACTTAGATTGCTTTCGCCATCACCTCACATTATCCTAATTTAACCCATTTGATTGCCTTGCGATATGATAAAACAAAAAACTTTAACGTTCTTGAGATCCAGCTCTCATATTATGTGCACACTAAACGCTATCAAGTGCTCACATAAGGTCCATCGAGCATTATCAATCTTCACAATTTCTGGAARTCCTCTTCTTTGCCAATCACAACTTCCCACAGCGGCCAAATTTGACTGCATTGAGATCGATTATGAAACCCTAACCTAAGYTCCACAACGGCAAGCAAACAATCACAAATTTGTACACCAATTTGAAACTAAGCCCTTGACAGTGAGAAGCTCCCGTCCCAAATGCAAACTAGTAGACGCCCAGCGGAATCCCAAGAGCGTTCTACGAACCTTGAAACGACGGCTCCAAAAACCTCCTCCACATTGAGAACGGTGACCACRTAGCCCAGGCAGTTGGCTCTCCGTGCACCGACAGTTTCAAGCGTGGCAGGGTCGTTCACTCCAWAGCACGGCAAAAACGAGCCCATGCGCCACTTGTTCTGCTGCTTGTACGGCGGGCTCAGGGAGAAGTTCCCTGTATCCCGGGCCTGAATGAGGGAACTCCTGAAAATGGGATACGCGTACAGGTCCACCATATACGAATCAATGCCGGCCGACTGGAGAACCGTCGGGGTGTACTCCTCGTCCGCGTCCACAACATAAGTGCCCGTCGCATTCCGCCGGATGAACGAAGCGTTGTATCGCCTCTCCACTGCGGCTCGCTGGTCAGGCAAGACGCGCAAACAGTACACCAGGCTGCGCACGTGAGGACGCAGAAACAAAGTTTGYTCTGTGAAGGCCATCCATGTGGATTGATCGACGTCTGGCAAGGTCACCACCAGGCCCAGGATCACAAAGGACGCGCCGACGTTGTTATCTACTTCGGACTTGAAGACCTGCAACGCAAAGAATTACAGTTCAATTCGTTCAATTGGCCCCTACAGATTGTGACATTCAAGCTCAGGTTTAGATTTAGGTTTCAGGCGGCTTGCCCTGACAAGCGCCGAAGTCCGGGAGTTACACCAATTTCACAAAATTTCGGTTAAAACAGATGAATCTAGTTTCACACTCAGGATTTGCAAAATGTCAGGGACCTCATCCCATCGCCCGTATWRACCCCTGTTCCTACCGACTTTTAGGACTCTATAGATACACTTCGACAGCGTTCAATTTGCAAGATGCATGATTTGGCTAAATGGGTCTATCCATAGCCACTTGCAGTAACTTACAACCTTCCACTTTGAAGGAATAACAAAAAAAATTGTGAAAAGGATTTGAATTCAATAGCTCTTGTACCCAAAGTGATCTCTCCACAGGCTCTCGATACTGATCTCCCAAAATCACACTCCTACGTAAAGTGTAAAGTGACGCAAGTCGTATCCTCTACCGTACCAAAGCTGCCTGTGCATAAGCAAAGGTCGAAAAATTTGAATCGGGATTCGAACCCAATAGATTCCAAATCCTCCACTGCGAAAGGTAGTCTAAAACATGTGTTCTTCTTGAGGATCCGCCGGCCGCTGTTCTTTAAAAAAAAATCCTGGTTTACATCACTAAGTTGTTTCCGACCTAGGATTATTTAGGCAACCATGGATACGATTTCTAGATAAATAGAAGTTTAAAATGAAGTCACCAAATCCTAGAAAGACACCTAGAGATTTGCATGGGCATTGCTGCATCCCTATCTTTGTAAACGAGTTTAAGCTCGCCACGGACACTAGACTGTAAAAATTTGTCTCGCAAGACTAAAGACATTATTGGGAGGATAAAAAGTGGGCTAATTGAGCTTTTCACTCAAAGAATTTCTCTCGTTGTGCGCTTCGTTGACTCTGTAATATATTCCTGAATACACTAAAGACAAATCAAATGGAGACTCTGATACTGTCACCTGGATCTAATTCATGTACAACTTCTGCTGCCAATCGTAACTACCATAAAGGTTAAGAAAAACCCTCGTCAATGCAAGACTGGCCTTAAGCAATAGGAGGGGGGTCAGCAATCGGGTTTAGGAAAATAAAAATCTCATTCTCACGAACACTACTGCTCGCTAGACTCATCCCCAGGATAGTAATGAATGGCGGCGCRAAATGCTCGCCGAGTCGCCGTCAACGTTCTGAGAAACTTCCCTACTCTAGCTAGAAATAGTTCCACTTTCCTTGACCTGAGGAAACGATCTCATCTGACAGCTGTTCTGCCAATAAAATTAGATGCCATTTATGTCAAGAAGAAATGAAAACAAAAGAAGCTGCAGTATTCGGTTCCAAAAAATAAGAAAATAAGAAAAAGAAGTAGTTTTCTTAACTTAATCGACGAATCGAGAATCTCCAGAGAGGTTTTTCCAAGCCGGTTTCGACTGGTGTAAGTTAGTGCTGGATTCTTTCCTTGCCAATGAAATTTTTCTCATTTGTTTCATTAAAAAACAAGAGAAAGTTACAAAACAAGCGAGCCCAGGAGCTACCTTACTATTTGCACCAATTGTTTTGGTTCCTGTCCTGTCCACAATCGAGTAGGTCGGAAAACGAAGKTAGTYAGACAAAYTGCCGAGCTGCAAGCTGCAATCCATCATGACTCTCACTTTAGCTTGCTCTAAACTTTTGCTCTGAAAGTGTATGCACAGGACCAAGAATTTCAGTTAAGTTAGTCTCCCCTAATTAATACGTTGCTGAACATAAGCACTTGTGATGAATTGCAGGACCCATCTTAATTACTATCCCTGGAATTGAATTGAATCACATGGTCGGATCTGAGAGGGGTCGAGGAAAGGTACTGCCATCGACATCGATCACTCCAGCACAATTAACGGTGTGGGTGTGGTTGCCGGAGTCGGAGGAGCAATGGAGATGATGAGCATAAAATATATATCTAGGAGGTTAATTAGATTGTCTTTCGTAGAACTTGCGTGAATCTTTTCAGGTGGGTCAGGGTTGACATGCTTGCGAAAGTATGTATGCAGTAATAAGGAATATAATTTTTGCTGCCAAACTGCTCGGAAAAGACGTCTGCAAGTACACTTTTGGAACATTTGTGGACCATGTGTGGACATGCCCTGGCAAAAGGCATGTCGATTAGGGTTCGGTAGGTTGACGTACAAATTAATCCCTGTCAACGGGTCGGAGTCATTCGCATGAAGCTGTCGGTAGGGTTTAACGTTACGTTGCAACATTCGATTGAATCCTGTGTGCTTAGGTTTGAAGGAGCCCTAATTGCACAAGATGTGTGTTAATTAATAGTTTATTAATAGTTAATTAATAATGTGGATCGTTCAAATCAGGGTTCGGATAGTTTTCGGGAGCTTGTGAGGATGACCAATGGATCGGTCGATTATTTTCGGTAGACAGTTGGTGATGTTATCCTCTAGCAGTGGCTAGATACGTTCCCACACTGGAGGCTGAGAGATGAAGCGCATTAGCAGTGCGCGATGGATCTCTGATCTCTTTCTGACACGCACAGAACGTGAAGCATTTTTAGCAATAAGCTAGACCGAAACCTTTGCGTGTGCTCTCCGTGCTGTTAGGGTGGATATTTCTKGTGTCCACTCTCGTTCAATAGTTTTTTGTACTAGATATTTAATCACCACCAGGAATTTGTAAACAATTTTGCAAACATTTAGTTTTGTACCACATTGGTGCAATGCATTCGCAACAATAGTTTTTGAAATAGTGTAGGCACATAATTAGGCATTGCTTCCTTTAGCAAGGCTTCTGCAACAAGTTTGCAGCACTTTTGGAACTTGGAAGGGCTAGGGTTTGCAATAGACAAACTCATTGCAAGACGAGTTTCCTCTCGAAGTGTGAGAAACCGCAAACTTGTTACTACTGCAGCACCGGCGAGCGCGAGCAGGCTTGTCAAGGATCCGTGGGAACCGTTCTCAACGTTTGAAACATCTTTTCTGGAGTCCTTCCCAGATGAGCCAGATTCACAACCACTGGTCCCAAATGTGATAAATACTGCTAGAAATACTGCTAATGAGGTACAAATTAAAGTTGAACAGTGGTCATCTCTATTTTTGGAGCTGTGAACACTGTTCAAAGTATTCTTCAGTCTTCGAGTTTGAGGATCAAAATCACCATCGCATTCTGACGTAGTAGAACAACATCAGTTGGCTAGTACAACTTTACTTTTATTAGCCCTTAACCCTGGACTGCCGCCAGCGCCATTCAGTGGTGTTTGGATGACAGTCCAGGGTCCTTAGAAGAGATTAGAAGTAGATTTTTCATCCATTTTCTTTTTGTTGACCTTTCATGTTGAGTTACAAAGACTATTCAATTGAATTTTTAGTTTAACTAGTGTTTGCTTTCATGTTGTTGAGAAGTAACTAAAAAAACGGATGGCCAAATTTGCTATTTTAGTGTATTTTGAGAAGTTGCTTCCCATTGTTCTAAATTTGAAATTTCTCCAAATAAATGATATTTTTTGAATTTGAGAGTCATTAACAAAATGAAGGCCATCTACTCTATTTTCTACTTCGATTAGAATTTAGGAAAAATTCTTAATATTGAATATTTTATTGAATAGTTTGAATTTTGGATGTAATTTCAATGTTCATTTTATTCTAATTATAGAATAACATGGAAATTGAGTTTACACCATGATGTTTTTCACTGTAATGTACACACATGGTGAAATTTTCAGATTTTTTTGAAGTAATTTTCTTTTTAATTTTTTTCACTTTTTTTCAAAAATTCTCATAAAAATCAATTTTCCTCAAAAAAATCTAAATTTTTTGTGAAGTAGAGAAGACATGTAACATCATCTCTGAATAATTTAGATTTTCCTTCTATCTTGTGCCTATTCTTATTTAACAATTTTTTAAAGAATAAAAATTAAGTTTTTTTGAAATTTGTTTTTGCCTCAGATTCTCTACTAAAAAGGTTTAAAGCTCAAAACTCCTTAAAGCAAAAAATTAAAGTTAAGAAGGTTCCAAGTCAAATATTCTAGTCCCACAATGTGATGTAATACCTATTTTTTTCACTTTAAACGCAGATGTCTTGCAATTTGTGTAGTCAAAAATTCTGAAATTTTTTCCACACATCCTCATACTAGTTAGGTGTAAGATCCTACACTTAGATTTGCAAAGAAAAAACAATTTCCAAATTTTTTACTCTTTGCTATAGAAATGGCAGTTTTGACTGTTTTTTTCATAGAAAAAAGCCTTGGTCGTTTAGGGCTTAATACCCCTATTCAATTCAATGTAGAAGCCAAAAAGTGGTCAATGGATGACTTTCAAGATTAATGTAGAAACAATGAATGTACCAAAAACCAATTCATTTGTGGCTATGTCATAGTATTAATGTTGCAACACTTAGAAGCCACATTTTTTCTAGTCCTATTACCTTAGATCCAAAACTCAAGAGAAATGCAAATCCAAGTGGTTTTGTAACCTTTTTATCCATCTCATACACCCAAATGGTTATCTAGTATGGTCTAACTATTTATCACAAGGACATACTATTCAACACGAGTTGTAGTTGTGATATTTTAGTTGTGTGGTTTGTAATGGTGTTGTTGTCAGATTGAGCATCCTAATTCTCATGTTGACTAACAATCCACCCCTACCATATAACCATCTTAGTGTAATATTTTGCAAATTTGCAAATATAGGGTAGGCTACATATAACACTAAACCCACCTTGAATGTGCACCCTTGAAGCACAAAATATCTCAACTCTCATTGCTTGCTTCAAAAAACTCTTCACGACTCATTGGTTGTGAACAAAAAGTTATGATAGTCTTGAATCATGAAAGCAATGTTCGTGATAGTTTTTGAGTTTTACTAGCAATTTTCTTCTGATTCCCATATTGAAMCATTTTTTCAAATATAGGYTCTAGTTAATTTCACTATTTTTTACTYCAAGTAGAAATTTAATAGAYTTWKTCACCATTTTTTGACCAATGTTTTCTAATTGCAATTAGTCAGTTTTCCCAAYTCCACCGGCTAACTTTGAACTAGCCASCGGTTTTCCCCTAACACTGCAAGGGGGTGTTCATTCATACCCATTTTCTAGCTGTAGGAGAACGAAAATGTTACCCTTTTAGGTGCGGATACCTCAGTAGGTCTCATTTCAGGGAGACCAGTGCTCCACCGTCTGTCCACGACGGCGATGGACGGCGTATCTATCGAACACTTCGACGGTCCGCCGTCGACCCGCCATTTCAACAGGGAAGGCCAACCCGAGCCGGCCCGGTCCGCTCCGTCCACTGGGCTTTTCCTTACAAGGAAGAAAGTCATACGCCCGTCTTCCTCTCCGCCAGTTCTCCAAGTAAACGCGCTTCCTCCGGCGAAGATTCCTTCTCGCGGTGATTGTGTCCCTCGTCGAGCTCACTGCCCGATCGCGCTTCGTCTTCTTCTCCAGCTTCTTCTGCCATCAAATTCTCTCTGGTCTTTTCCGCTGGTCTTTCCGAGCCATTTGAAGGGTTTAGGGATGCATGACAGCCCGGGCGTCGTGAACTTTTCTTGCATTGGCGAGGTCAAATAACCACGGAGCTTCACTGCGGTGGACGACACGACGACGAAGAAGACGAACAAGAACAAGAAGAACAAGAAGAACAAGAAGTGCGTGAAGAAAACCATGCTTGTGTACAGGTAGTGTTTAGACCGAGTTTGGCTCACGAGAGTCTTATGTGGTATAAGCGTATGCGAAGCTCGAAGGTGGAAGGCCGAGAGCGAAGAGGAGGTTCCAACCCTAGTGTGATCAGGGGAGGTGACGAGTGGCTTATGCAATTACAGGGGACGGGGGCGAGCGGTTTGGAGAGCGTACAGAGCGAAACCCTAAGGAGGAAACCCCAACTACATGTCAATAGTTCCCAAAGGAGGTTCCCTCCGCATCCGGGAGGTCTGGGCCGATAACTTGGAGGATGAGTTCGAGCTGATACGCGACATTGTGGACGAGTACCCGTACGTGGCCATGGACACGGAGTTTCCCGGCGTGGTTGTGCGCCCCGTGGGCACGTTCAAGAGCAGCGCTGAGTACCATTATCAGACGCTTAGGGTGAATGTGGATATGCTCAAATTGATACAGCTTGGGTTGACGTTCTCAGACGAGAATGGTGTGCTTCCTCGGTGCGACTCTCGGGAATCTTGCGTCTGGCAATTCAACTTCCGGGAGTTCAATCTGCGGGAAGATGTGTACGCGCATGACTCTATTGAGCTTCTGAAGCAGAGTGGGATCGATTTCCAGCAGAATGAGGAGCGAGKGATTGACTCCCAACGGTTCGGGGAGCTCCTCATGTCCTCCGGGATTGTGTTGAATGAGAACGTGCATTGGATCACCTTTCACAGTGGCTATGATTTTGGCTACTTGTTGAAGCTGCTCACGTGCCAGAACCTTCCAACGAGGGAAGAGGAGTTTTTTAACTTGTTGCGGACTTATTTCCCYACGTTGTATGATATCAAGTACCTGATGAAGTTTTGCGACAATTTGCATGGCGGGTTGAACAAGCTGGCGGAGACGTTGGACGTGGAGCGGATTGGACCTTGCCATCAGGCGGGCTCGGATAGCTTGCTCACCTGTCGCGCGTTTCGCAAACTGAAGGACGGGTTCTTCAATGGCTCGACAGAGAAGTATGCGGGTGTTTTGTTTGGTTTGGGGACAGATAATCTTGACTCTTGAGTTCTGCTTGGGGCTGCAATTTGTGGCTCTTGTAATCTCTGCTTGCGGACAAAGTCCGTCATTTAATCTTTGTCATTACTTACGCTTTTATACACCGTCTTGTCATCATCCCCACTGYGTGACTCTTCTGTATATTTCTGACATCCGGATGTGTATTGTATAAGTGCGTTCTTTTTGTATGATTTGCCTGTTTCCTTTATTTTCTTTGCTATAATGTAACCTTTCTAAGCACTTATGAAGATGCTAGATAATTAAGGTTTGGAATCATCGAAGTTCCGATTGCTCTGCTCAAGCACATGGCTAGAGCTTTTTTGAAGCCAACTCGAGCTCAATGTGTCTCTGGTACCCGAAGTCATTTTAGAGTTTCTTGGAATATAACTGACGAATACTAGCTGCTTGTTACTCCCTTCACAGAGTACGGGCATCTGGCTCACTTGTTGGATATTCTCTCAAGGGGTTGTGGAAATGAGAGATTTTGAACGTCGATGACCTCAGTCTGAGGCTTGGAAAAGTTCCAGATTGGGCATAATTTCCAAAAACATGTTGCAAATGTTGCCTTTTTGACGTAACTCAGCTGCCGTTTGAACTGGTCTCTGTTTCTGCTGACGGAACAGGCTTAGGGTTTTATCTGAGWTAGTCCGTGTACGAATGCTAGTGCAATTTTGAGTGTGAACASTTTCATTTATTTTATTTGTTCAAGGTGCTATGCAACACGAAATTAGTTCGATAGTGATAGTAATCCCTACGTCGTTGTCATTTTCTGTGCTGTCTAGTGTTTTGGGGAACTATGGAATAGACTGAATGTGAGACTTGACCATTTGGTATTTCTTATAATCAAAGATGCTTGGACCATGTTATGCTGCATCTGTGTGTTCCTCAATTCTGGTTTAAGATTGTATCTTCTAAACTATTTGTTAAAACAGTGTAGTASTACAGTAGTTTAAAAGAGTGGGACTTCGAAGGGTATCTCAATAATGAGATCTTACTACAAACCTGATCAACAAACAGGTTTCGGGAACGTGCTGGAGGCTGRTATTTWGACCTACGGATCTCCTTATGGTACTAATCTTTCCTACAAATCTCCATCACTGTTTTATCATGTGGTTCTAAAGATTATTTGTATTCAATGACCTGGTTGTCATGAAGCATTATGCATTTACTTCCTGATTAGTTCATTTCATGTCCTTTATCACCAAGTTTGAGAGGTCATGCATTAGTACCTTCCCTTTAAATTGGTATATGTAAGGCAGGAATTGGCCAAATGTTCTTATCGTGTACATCTAAATCAATATGTACCCATTGTTGAAGAAACGATTTTAGAACCACTACCAAAAAAAACTTTGATCATCCATAACTTTTGCATATGACATGCAAACAATGTATTCTTTGGAGCTTTGAAATCTTGTTTCATTTGCCAATGACTATTTTCTAAATTCGATGAGTTTAAGAATAGAAACTGTGAAAAGTGTACAGCAGAAAAAGTGGCACTTTTAGGTGCCCCTACCTTGACTTGTTCAAATCCACAGTTCATTTTTAAAATTCTGACGGTATAGATAGTCTGAAGGCATCATGCAAAATGTATACAGTTTTCACGAAGATTATGCAAAATGTTGAAGAAGCCATGTTATGGAAGGCATCCAAAATTTGTCCTGCAGAGAATCTGGGTAGTAGAAGCCCCATTAAATATGACATAATACACCAAGCCATTCGTGAACTCATAGTTTCTGATACCACAAAATTTCACAATATTTCACTCGTAGCATTTAGGATGTTTCTCCAGCCTTCAGAGGGCCATCTCAGGTGACAAGGGACTCCTCATATTATAAAACCTATCTAAGGCTCCGGCGTCATCGCCTCAGCCTCTTCTCGGATGGATTGGAACAGCACTGATGAAAGATACCGTTCTCCAAAGCTGGGAAGAATCACCTGCACAAGGAACCAACAATTACAGATGGTACTCGTCAATTGAAAAGAACATACATACCGTATTTGAATGCCGTAAGTCAGAAAGTACTCGTCATTTGGAAAAGAACAAACATAACGTAATTGAATGCCGTAAATATCAAACCTCTACCGTTTTCGGAAAAGAATTTAGGGAGGTTCGAAGAGTTTCTTACGCAAATTAGTTTCCCCTTGTTTTCTGGCCTCTTGCCAACCTCGATAGCCGCAGCTGTCGCAGCTCCTGAGGAAATTCCAACCTACCACTCACCAGAACCAGAGTCATGGAACATACAGGAGTGCATTTATTACTACCCGGATTTACTGCAATCGATCCTTCACAAGCCAGGGATACACCATGTATAAAAATCTGACAAATACTTGTCATGCCTCTAATATCACAGACACAGACTTAAGGCTCTAAAATCATAGACAAGCAAATCGATGTCGGCATGCAAATCTCTGCTTTAAAGAAGTGATTTGCAAGATGCCATCAATTTTCCTATCCAAATGGGATCCAAAGTATTCAAATAGTAAAATGCACTCACCAGCAACCCTTCCTTCAAGGCAAGTTGCTTGGCCATCTCCACGGCATCATTGCTGGATATCTGTATCATCCCACAAGCTTAACACACTCAAAAATGAATCCCACAATCTTCAAATCTTTGGGAAGACTGCATCCACGCTTCACAAACCTACAAGCATCCACTCCCAAAGGCTCCTAAGGCTTGCAGACACAAACCTATCCTTGACACTGCAGCAAGGCTCCATGATCTCCAGCTTCGCCGCAATATTCGCAACACAGCCTTCCACAACAGTATTAAGGTACACCATCGGTGTTCTCCCAATCAACTGCGAAAAAAATCACAAGCATGATGTTAGCATAATAGAAATACAAAGACCATCTAATCTAATCCAATCCAATCCAACGAAGACCCTCTCCAAACCCCCAAACCCCAATTCAATTCAAATAAATTAGGAAGCTCCCAACCTGCGTGACGTCGTCAGCGATGTTCAACTCCAACTCCTTCTCCGTCCCGAGGATTGCAGCCTGGCCCACCACGCTCAATGTCCTCGTCTTCGTCCTCGTCTTCTTGTTCTCAACCACGGGGCGCATTGCGCTGGTCCTTAGGTTTACGCCTGCCATGGCCGAGGAAGAGGATTCCAAGCCCGCGGCCATGTTGAGACGGCGAGCCGAGGAGTCGGCGGGGGCCTTGGCCTTGGGTGAGGCGATGCATCCCAGAGCTGTCACATTTGTGACTTGCCGCAGAGCCGCCATCGCTGCTTGAGAAATTGCAAAGGGAAAGCAAGCCGTGGAATTGCGCAGGGGGGTGCAACAGACCGAGGGAAGAACTGAAGGCAGAGAGAGGGGGAGCAAGCGCAAACGAAGRCAAGCCGAAATGCTCACAGGAAATGTGCCACCGGGCTGCCGCCTTGCCCACGCGGGTACCCGTGAAGGAACCGTGCMTTCAGAGCTTACGCAGCACAAGTCGATGAAGGCTAATTTCCACAGAAGTTACGTGAAGGTCAGATTCGGCACAAATTAAATCATCTTTGTAAAAAAAGTGCCATATGTCACCTTGGGATTGGTGTGAGGTGACGTGGAATTCAGAGCATCTGATGTGGAAATTCAAATTCCACACCTAAATGTCGAATTGATTCCTCATGCACAACAATTAGCTTGGCCACCATCCTTTGTTTTTTTGCTTTTATTATGGACCCTTTTTAAGGTAGACAAGCCTATTACTTATCTTTTTTATTTGGAATCTACACTAAATAGTAACATTAGGTTGCCCCTCACTAATTTCTTGACATTCCACACTATATAAATATTTATTCTTCTTGAACAAGAATGCACTATTTTTAATTTAGTTATTGGTGTAGTTGGAACTCATGAACCTCCATGTATACAAATGGAAATATTTATAGAAATATTTGTTGACTTTGATGACTTGTAGAGTAACTTTCTTGGGGTAAGGCAACCCAATTATGAAGGCAACCTAATTTCACTATTCAGTGTAGATATCTTGGGGACCAATTCCAAGAGGGGCACATATTTTTTTTTAGAAGTGTGGATTTGTTTCACATATCAAACCTAAGTATAATTGTCCGACTAAAATTATGATTTCTATGAATTTTTGAAGTGGTCCACAGTGAAATTACATAACCCCCCATAGAGTGAAGTCATAAACATCCCATGAACCTATAATCACTCTTCCATGTATCTATTAACACTTAAGTATTCACCAATCAAGCACTGACACGTTATCTCATTATGGCTTTAATGCATTGATGTTTTCAAAATGTTGAACAAACTTAAATAGTTTTTGGACAAATTTGGGTGTTCAAATGGACAAAATTGGGTCCAAAGGTAGAAGATGGAATTGGGTAGTAGACAAAATTAGGTTGGTCTATCTTATATGACCTAGCTACCTCATTTTTCAATATCAACCATTACAAATTCTTGTCTAAAATGTACAATGCAATTTGTATTCATGAAATTTTAGGGTCGCAATTTTTACAGAAATGAATGCTTTGATGAAAAGATTGACCATTGGGTGCACTACCTTTGAGTCAAGCTACTCTATAGAAGTATTCCTCTAAACTCCATTTTGTCCAAGGTGGTCATGTGGCATAATAATATTTCAATGAATAGAATGTTTTTCAAATAGACCTTTTTAAAGACCTTTGGAAGATGTTTCATGAGCTTTCTATTGTAGCTTTGCTTGGTACTATTTCAAGTTCCTCACTATGAAATTGTTTTTTTTTATATAATCATTTATAGAATTGGGTTGATATTGTTGGCCACATGCTCACTCACTTATGAGTATGTATAGATGGCCCTTGAGTGGCATCAAAACTAATGAGCCCCTTGACACTAAGTTCTTCTTATAGAAAAAGAGGCATGTATGTCCACCCAACCAAACATGGCCTAATAAATTTACTCCCTCTTGAAGTAGGGATTTTTTCCACATGCGCCTATTAGCTTGCTAAGTTTTCAACAATGTTCATGACAATTCGACTACCTTCCTTGACGAAACTTTGTTTTAGCATGGGACTTTGCATTAGAGCATTTGATCAAGTGCATCATTCTATTGACTCTCCTCTTTCTCAAAATCATGATCTTAAAATTGTAGCTCACATTCTTTCACTCTTATAGCTATTAGATGAAACTTAGGTGCTTAACCCATTAAGGACTGATCGACCACTTTGGGGTTGATGTTGACCATTTTTCATTGATAGCGAGAGTTTTAGAATGAATTTGGATACGGACAAAAGGGGACTGGTGTGGGGAATTGTAAATCGAATGCATTGGAACAAGAATGAGGACAATTTGTGTTAGCATGCGGTTTAGGGAGTGAAAAAACTAATGAAATTTGGGCTGAAAATTCAAAAATCTTCCAATAAGGGAACCTTGAATTGCCACAAWATTTATTGTGGAGGCCCAATCATTCATGTCAATTCCATAGGCATGGTCAAATCTCCGGAAAACATCATGATTTGATATTTTTTCCCATGTTTAATTAGAAATTAGAGAATGTCTTGCAGGCCCCCCAAATCAACCACGGTCCTTAATGGGTTAGGTGAAGGCTGCTAGTTCCCAAATTGCATGGAACGTGGGAATTGTGCTACAACAGTGCTATATCAATAATCTGCGTGGCCAAACTTTGGCCATGTCAAATAATAATGATAATAATTTTTGAATTTTTTTGAAAATATTCATAAAAATTTCAATTTTTTTGAAATTTAATAATTTGAGTGTTGTTAGACATTCTTTTACAAGAAAGGGAACATGCTTGAAACGGCCCTCCCGGTGCTTCAAATCCCATCAAATGGCTTAAGACTTTTTTTGAAATTCTACACATTTTTGCTTACATCTTTATTCAAGTATATCATTTCTCCCAACTTCATTGCATTGGTCGTATGGAAAGGTTGTCATTTAAAGTATTAATTTGAACGAATGAAGAATAATTTGAACAAAATATTATCTTACAACACTCTATTCATCATTTCAAATATGCACTTTGAAGCTCTTATGGTTTATTGATTATGGGTTTTTTCTCAATGTTCAAGCGTCACCAACTTTAACTCACTATCCACTATCCACTGAAAAGATGCGAACTTACTATTCTTGAAAATTAAACCAACCCTCTTCCAAGAAAAAAATCAAATCAAATCAAAAATACAGATATAGTACGGATATGGCATATTGGATATGGTACAATACAAATACATATACAATGTATGGGATATGGATACAAATACAATACAATAAAGATATGGAATACGAGATATGTACATATCCCATATTCCCATATTGTTCGCAACTCAGATCCAAACAACTTAGATTATAAGATGAGGGGGGAAGGGGGCTAATAAATTATTTTAAAAAAATTCGTGGGGGTCTTTTGAGTGAATGGGTGCATTAATTGAAATGCACCAGTCCCTCTCCTATCCACTCAAAAGACAACCCCCACTCTTCATAAAATCTATCTTAAAAAGTCAAGGTTAGCAAAAAGAATTTTCAAGTGACAATTCAATCATTTGTATTTTATTTGAATATGCAACATTTATAAAAAAAAGTATGAATAGTTTCATAGTTTTCAATGGTGGAATTTATCAAAGAAGGAAGGCTAAGGAAGATTGACCCCCTGATTTGCTTGGGGGCATTAGGGAATACCAAAAAATGAGGATAAATATGTCTAAAAAATTTCAGATTATGATCAAGGTCTTACACACAGTTGCCACAATGTATCCCAAACCTCATTTCATTCCTCGTGCAAAGCAAGAATAATTAAACATTGCATACAAAAATTTCATATTCAAAATTTCATACTCATAAATTGGCCTCTTTCTATTCAAGACTCCAAAATGAAGGTGCCACGAAACTCAAAACTTTTCTGAAAGAAAGGCCACATAACCATTTATCTGAAAACCAATAAAACAAACACTAAGTTACTATCAACTGAAATATAACTGTGTAATTCTACCAATTTCGTAAAGAAAAAAATAAAATTTCTTCTGTAGCTATACTAATTTTGAGCCCTGGCTAATCGGATAAATCCGTGCAGCAGTAACTTACTCGAAGATTCTTGCAATCTTGCAACACGTGACGATAGGTTTGGATATGCCACGTAGCCAACCTTGTTAGCCAATGGCTGAAGAGATTTTCCACTGTGAGCAGATACGTTGGATGTAGTCATGTGGGGACAACGTCRCTCGGGAATATTGGCTGCTACTGTATTGGAAAGCTAAAAATGAAGTCTTTGTGAAAAATACGTCTACTGAAATTTAAGGTGGAAGCACCCAAAACCAAGCAATTCAGCATAGTTGGAGGCATCTTTTCCTTAAAATAATATTTTGTATTATTAGCAAGCAAAAATTATGAATGATTTAAAATTAGATTTTTTTTGATGGCGTTCAATGTTTTTTTAGACGATTTGTTGTCATTTTGCACCAAATTAATAAACCACGCACCATGCCCTTAGAACATAAACAACAAAATCTTGGATGAAATTGCCCAAAAGATCCAAGTTTTAGAAAAAATTGGATGAAATTTCCAGATTGTGGATTAAAATATAATTATGAATATGTGATATGTGCTAATGTGATATTTTCTATTCAATATGTGAATGGAAGTTGAAATTTTTAGCACCATCGTAACATTTGATATCACCACTCTTGCACTTCATGAAAAATGAAAAACACTCGTGATGCAGTATATAATTTCTATGATTTTTCAAAGTGAAAGCTCCCTAGACCATTGAAATTGTCCTATAGGTGGACCTAAGTTTGAAATCTGCAAAAATTAGTAGTTAATGAATCAAAGTTAAGTAAGGTAGAAACACCCATTAGCATTCATGTACCATAGACTACACCTAATGGGGTTCATTGGTTGTAGTTAACGTGTCTTCCAAACACTTGATTGTGATTCGTTGACACATATGAATGACACATATGAATAACCCCTAAAGTCCCATTGTCCCTTTGGGGGACAAAATGGATTTCAGGGCAAGCTCCTATGGTCTCAATATATGTCCTAATCTTCTGAATTTTTGAGAGAAGATAGAAAAACACGTTAGCTTTCCAAAAATATAATTTTTGTTTCAATTGGAGTCCGAAAGCAAAAGTTATGGCACAAAAAGCCCTTTTTTTCATTTGGCGGATAGAAATTAACTTTTTAAGAAAACTTCAAATAAATTCTTTTTAATTTTTTTAAAAAAATAAGTTGTATTTTTGCCTACATGGAAAGCTTTGATTCATTCCATTTGGATTTGTTATGCAAAAGTTATGGACAATCTTAGATTTCGGGCAATTAGAGCATCTTCTTGAAAAAATAACTTGTTGGATTCATTTCTGACCTCAATTTTTACAATTTTTCAAAAAAAAAGCTTCACAAGGTTTAGATCAATTACTAGAAGAATCTCACCATTACGACTAGTGTATTTCAATTCCATCTTAGAGTTATTAACAATTTAGATTTTCCTTCAATTTTGAACCTACTTCTACTTAACAATTTTGAATGAGTGAAAATTTAGTGAATTTATTTTTATTTTTGCTGAATTTTTTTCCAAGATTTTCAACTCATTTTTTTTATCATATTAAAAAAGAAATTCAAAATCAGTTGAGAAAAAATCATAAGTTATGATCTAAGCCAAAACATGTAGTTGAGCAAGCTGCAAAAAAAACTTGTTTCTTTTGCTTTAAACGCAAATATCTTGCAATCTACACGGCCAAAGTTTGTGAAATTTTTTCCACACATTTTTATGCACGTCTAATACAAGATCCTATGGTTAGATATGCCTTAAAAACATTTTAAATTTTTGTTTTAGCTCTTTGCTTTAGAAATGGCAATTTTGAGTGTTTTTTGATGGAAAAGACCTTGGGACTTTACTTAAAGGTTAATTCCAATTCGTTGACTACTGATTTTGGCACTGTTCAGATTTAGGTACACCTATAGGACAGTTACAGTAGTCTAGTGAATTGGCACTTCAAAAAATTATAGAAATTACATACAATATCCAAAAACTCTATTTTTTTTTTTAATATTCATGATTTTCACTTGCTAATACTACGAAAATATTATTTTTAGAAAAAGTTGCCTCTAATTATGGTAAATTGCTTAAATGAACGTTTTTAGATGCTTTCACCTTACGTGTCCTTCAAATGTGTAAACCAATCAAATTTTAGCATTTGGAGGATACATTAACCTCTAAATGCCCAAACTGAGTTTTTAGGCAACACAACAATTTCACGCAATTCACTACAAATGGATTTTTCATTTTTTTATTTGAATTTTCATAGAACATGTGCCAAAAGAGAACCTTTAAGGCCCAACAATTTTCATAACTTTTGACTACATAGTTAAAAAGTTATTGTATGATATGTAGTTTTTATTGCTCGGCAGGTAGTCAAGGCAGCAAAAAAAACTTTTAATTTTAATTTTAGTTTTTAAATTAAAATTTTAAATTGGTTCTTTAGATTTTTATCTTAGTGGAAAGCTTGAATCATTCTATTTTGATCATTGAGTCAAAAGTTATGAAGAGTTTTAGGTTGAGGTAGTAGTTATAGAATCTCTACTCTGCGAAAAAGTTTGAAATCCATTATTTGATTCAATTTCTAATATTTTGGAGAAAAAATAAAAACAGTAGGTGTAAATTGTTTGTTACAACATTTTACCCATTGGGATTGGCATTTTTCAATTCCATAAATAAATTGGTTAAGATTTAGTATTTTGAGTCATTTTCTACTTCTTTCTTTTTTCCTAAGTATATGTTGTACAATTTCAAATGATTTGAAATTTTTTGAGCATGTAGCCAATTTGGCTTGAAGAATGAATCCAAATAGTAACCACCATTTTGGACATTTTTCCATACAAATGTGACCTTATGAAGTGTTGCTGCTCGGTTTTTTGCAATGACAAAAAAATAATTTTTGTCAAGTCAAACACTAATATCTTGCAATCTACATGGTGGAAAATTCTGAAATTTTTTCCACATCTTTTTGAATCAAAGTAATACAAGATCCTATGGTTACACGTGTCAAAAAATATTTTTGTTCTAAAATTTGGTACTTGTATAAGAAATGACAGACAATTTTGGAGTGTTTTTGGTGAAAACATAGTCAAAACCATTTAGGGGGTTACCAAAGTCTCGGGAAACAATTAGGTGAGTCTAGGGTACGAGAATGGAAACATGTGCACTAATGGGTGCTTCTACCTTAATAAAATAACAAAAATCTTTAAAATGTAGTGTGATATGTGATATGTAAAATTTATTTACTATCTGAGGTACATACACCAACACTAACCAACTATTCTATATGTAGATCCGTTTTGTAAATAATTAGGGAAAACTTGGAACGCGTCTCAAATTTTAATAATTGTACAACCATTTCTGAAAATCTAAAAAAATTTCATTGCTGCTAATTTTGAATATCCAATAATTATTCTTAAGAAAATTTAGAAAAAATAACACATTTTCGCATGAATAGAAAAAATCAATCTAAAATCTCAAGTGTGTCCCAAAATTAGGAAGGGCAAGGTTCTAAAAGCCAAGAAATCCAAATTGAACTATTGAATTGTCTGAATTCTAAAATTAAACTATTTTAGCACCAATGTGTTGAATCTAACCTAATTATACGTGATATGCTCAATGCCGTTGCCATAGTATAGTAAAAGAAAAGAAAAGCGATTTTATAAATTTTTAATCCATAAAAACTACAAAATTTAATATCTTTTCTACTTTGAGTTAGAATGCCGCAAACTAAAGTGCATGCATGGATCCTCACAAAAAGCTTTTTGATGGCTATCATGAACGCAACAAGGAGATACATAGTTTTGGTCAAAGCACACTTGAAGGTATCATTGGAATTACTTCGTAGAACAGGACTAGAGTCCTTCTTGACAATTTTTGGAAACTTCATATTTTATATTTATATTGATGGTTTCGTTTTTTTAATAAATTTATGGATGAACAAAATAATAATACATCTATTTAATAATATAATCATTAACGAATTGTTGATTTATTTTAATAATAAATTAAAATACTCAATTTTCAAAGGTAGTCTATGTGGTGCCTTAGACATGAATAATATTTTCTTATTGGTTTTAACCGACAATCATTTGGGTTGTTTTTTATATTGAAAAGGATGTTCAAATGTTTCTACTTCTAAATATGTATAGGAAAAAAAGTATTCAAATTGTAGTAGAAGAGTATCATATAATTATGTGCTTAATTTTTTGGATTCAATCACAGATGCTTGAAGACCCCAACAGAACAGGAAACCACTTGCCCTAAACCAATGACGAGAGTATGAAGGCAAACCTGCCTGTGACAAGGAGAATGAGTGATCTGACTTGTTGCAGTTTGCAAAAAAACTATATTTTTTTTCTATAGAAAGACAAATGTGAGGAATGATGAGAGCAATTGAAATTTTTTTTTTTTGAAAAAGCATGAATTTTTTATGAATTTTTGAAGTGTGCTGCCCAATTGGCCCTAAAGGTTATGTAGACTACCCCAAATCAAATGAGTTTCCATAAAGATCTTTTATCACCTAAAGCAGTCACAATATTTTCTAACATGGCTACAAGATTTCCTAACTTGGTCATGACATGAAGGAATACAAAAATAATTTTTTTATGATGAGTTTACACTACAAAGGTGTAAGTGTCCTATGACAATCACTAAAAACTTGATGACCATCTCACAAGACATTGAATATGGCCACAAATTTACCTAATGTAGTCCTGAATCCATTTATTAGAAAAAACCTCTTAACTAGTAGATATAAGACTTAATGGGTAGCTCCCTAGGAGCCTATCGTAGGATTTGCTTGTCATGGGAGGTTTAAGTTACTCTTAACATGCATCTTTCAATTCTTCAAAAGATGGTAAGCTTATGAAAAAACAAGAATGGTCTGATTGTGAGGCTCTATCCTTGGTAAACAAAAATATCAGTTTAATAAACAACAACTAATGAGACTCCAAATCCCCATTCCACCTAACCCCTAACCATGTTGTGCAATGAGAATGCCGTTGTAGATAGGATTTGGAAAGTTAGATTCAACATCCCCACTCTACCTAAGTTCTAATTGTGTTTGTTGTGAAAATGTGGTTGTAAATAGGATTTGAAAACTCAAATTTAAAAACCCTAGTAGATGCAAGAGTTGATGCTTAAGTATTTGTCTAAAGAACAAAAAACAACAAATGCTAGCACAAGCTATTGTAGCTTTCTAGTAGCCGTTTAGGCAAAATTAAAATGGTGCCTAAATTTTTAGGAGAGTATTAACCTAGTTTGCCCCCCCCMCCCCCCCCCCCACCCCCCACCAATACATGTATTGAAAGATTGTCCACTTTATAAAAATTCAACTCACATGTTTTGAAATCTAATAAATTAGCATTTAACTTGTATTTTTAAGTTGACACAAGTATTAGTAACTATGTCTTGGCATCTCAAAAATGGTGACAAGCACTTGTCAAAACATTGATGCTTCTCAAAAATAGCAACCATCAAAAAATTGTAAAACAAACTACTAGGAATGCCTAATTTATTTCAATGATATTTGAAAGAATTTCAATTCTAATATATTGCTAGTGTATCCCTATGCCATTCATCCAATATTCATCATGATTTAATCACGCTTCCTCGCCAAAGATCCATAATTTTAAATAATTTAAGCTCAAATATCCAAAACTTTCACGCCTCATGCCCAAATCCATCAAACAAAGACCATGCACCCTTCCTCACATAGAACTTTTTTAACCATACCAAAACACAATTAAGCGACGTACAATTCAAAAGATCCATAATATAAGACAATTTAAGATATGAAATAACTCAAAAATCCATAACTTTCACACTATATGAATGTCTAAACGACACAAAACAAAGTCCATGCACCATAACAAACAAACAAACAAACAAATCAAACAAAACAAACAAACAAGTCAAACAATCTAATTCAATGTACAAATTTTTTGGGCTCCCTAATTGTTTTTTGCACTTTAATTAACTATTAAGGTAGGCATCCTCAAAGCGCCACAAATTGGTACCGTGCCTATTTGCTATTATAAGGCTGGTCAGATTTTCATATTGTCTTGTTGGCAAGTGAAAGGAAGTTCCAATGCACCAAAGAATGCAACATTTGGATACAATATGCAAAAGTTATGAAGGGTCAAAATTTGATTCTAAAAGCGTTTCTTCCACATAGGTACATAACTGAATTTAGAGATGTACAGAGAGTGAAGATGGCGCTTCTAGTTTAGTAGCGCTTTTGGGTTACCTACTTAGGCAGAAAGCTGCCTAAGCTGCTGCTAGGAAGCTACGATAGTCTCACATCGCTGAAAGTCCAGCTCTGCTCCCTTGGACTGCTATTCGCTTGAGCATTTCCTTGAAAGACTCCTCGATCCTCCTTTTCTCCAAGCAACCTCAGAGTGAGAAAATCTCATAAGTTCAATAAAACGGAAACACAGATTGGTAGTGAGCAAATGAGAGAATAGTCTTTGAACATTCAACAGCCATGACCCTATTAAAAATCTTGAGTCTATTCTAATTCTATTGCACTCTCTGGAGATTTCAAATGAGTGCACCCTCCCCACTGCTGAAGAATGTTGTCATTGCAACCAAGACATGAAAAGTTTCAGAAACAATACAAGCCACCAAACATAGCTACTAACGTTAGATGGCAGAATTGAGTGTATGCATATTGTTGAATATTCACGAAGATTTCCTTTTCTCAAATCCTTGGGGAACTTCGTGATCCCATTTGGAGACCTCCACGGACGTCACTTTGGCCATGGAAGGACCAGAGTGGCATTGCTGGATCATGGCATCCACGGCATTCGAGGGCCCTGAAAAGACAGCTTCGACAGACCCGTCCTGCAGGTTTCGCACCCATCCGTTTAAGCCGAGCTTTTGAGCGGCACTTATAGTCCACTTCCGGTAGAAAACACCTTGCACAGTGCCCTTGATCACTGCGTTCACCTACATTCCCACAACATCAATCAATCTCAGAGCAAAGCCACAAAATGGAGTTCAACCCCAGCGAAGGGTAAAACGCAATGGCAATTTACAATAGGAGATTGCAAGCTTTCTTTGGTACAACATCTTCCTCGGGGAATAAAAATAATCATTTTACTAAAAGCAACTAACTGTGATCGGCCATGCTTACAGTGAGAATTCGCGTTGTGGAAACAGCAGTAAAATTACTGCGCAGCTTCTGAATTATATTATGTCGTCGGTAGAGGTTGTCGTTGTTAGAGAAGGACAAGCTCAACTCCTTCCGAATGGGAACCACCCTGCAACTCCACGATCTGCCTGCCACTCCTGAAGCACAAATCATCCCCAACACCCTCTGCTTTCTGTGCAAGAATCGCATGCTCCTGAAAGACACTCCACCAATTTCACATCAAAGAATAGCAAGCAGTTGTGATGCAAACTAAGGTAATGAAGTTCAATCTCTTGTGAATACCGGAGGAGGGAGCGTGAAGTGCGCGGATAAGCTGGGCATTTGGCGCCATAAACTTGTTGCCAAGTGTAAGCGTGGCATCTCTCCCGCAGCGCCATTTGTAACTGTCGCATTCAATTTCTTTTCTTTTCGCACTGGAAAGAAAAAAGAAAAGGAACCCAAATAGATACCGGTAGTGCCAGGGTCTTGGTCCTGGCTATAGCCGGTTAGAACTGCGCATTGCGAGCGGGGGCGCAAGCGAAAAATTCATCTTTCAGTCTCCCGGCAAGTGTCCCCGGTAAGTGTCCTATCATTGAACCTCGTTTTTGAGTTTCCCCCAAAGCATTTCGTGACATTGTGGCGTTGTGGCATCAGCGAGTGAGGTGGGCTTGGATTTGCGGTTGTTGAAATTGGCAGGCTTGAAGTTGTAGTCATGGTCATGGCTGCCGCAGTAGCAACGCAACTGGGCATGTCTGCCTCCTCATTCCTCTGCCCCGGTAGCATCATTTCAAACCACATTGAATTACCGACCTGCAAACCCTCAACCTTGGTGGTCTGTCAGCGAGACAGCTTGGAGCGGAGGGCTGCTGCTGCTCATGTCTCCCGAAGGTAAGCATTTCACCTTAGTGCTGAAGTCATGTCGGTAGATGCAAATGAATACTCCATTGCATTTGCTTTCCGCAAGCTTGTTGTTTCTATGGTGGTGTCAGTTCTCGCAATTCCTGCTCTGCCATTTGCAGGTCTGTTACCGAATTGGGTCACAACACATTTCTTCGTTCTTCGAAGTACTAGCCCTGTCGTTAAATTTTGAATCTCTCTCTTTCGGAGGCAAGCTCTGACATCCCCTAATGAGATTGAAGCTTATTAAACCCGTAGTTATGTCTTCGTATACTTTAGGAGTAGTAAAACGCGAGGGTTTTCATTTTTGATTGCAATGCCTGTTTAGCAAGCTGCACTATCACTTGTGGGTTGTGAGGGCTATGGTTGGCTGTTGCACTTCAATTTTAAACTAATCTATGACACAAACAAAGGAGTCAAAGATAATCCTGCATAGCCTTTWGAGTTTTACCAGATTAACGATGATTTTGTCACCCGTAGACTATTATATGTCCACAAGGAGATTGATAAACCCTAATTGTCGAGAATGTGCCCTAATTTGCCAGCTAATTTCCTGTGCAGGGTTTTGGCAGTGGCATCTGCCTCAGCAGCAGCAGCAGCTTTGGGCGTGTTCGCTCAGCCCGAAACTTCTCAAGCCAAGCGCAACAAGCCACCACCTGAAGAGAAGAAGGTGGAGCTCGAGGATAAGTCCCTCGGTGTCAACGAGCAAAGGGCGCTTGCCAATGCCCGTCGCAAAGAGGCCATGAAAGCCTCAGTCGAAGCTGCAAAAGCCAAGGCTAAGTCCATTTCTTCTCCCCAAAGTGAATGAGTGAGTGGACCCATGGCATCACTGACTGTCAAAATATGTGTACAGCTTTGGCTCTTGGTTAGGTTGCACCACTCATTGATCATTCTTCCGCCATGATTCTTTAGATGTGATGTACTTCTACAACTGAAATCTCAAGTTCAGCTTTTGTTCCTCAAAATGCATAATCATCTGGTTCTTTGCAATGTGCTCTTTTCGTAGTTTTAAAAGATGTATTGCTGTTGGGGTGCGTGTTGGAGATGTTGCTATTAGTTCATTGTCATTGTCATTGTGTGACAGAACTTGTTTTCAAGTGCTGATACACGAGTTTTGGCAATAGCATGACACTGATTGAAATGGTATCTTGATTTTGCAAATTGTGCCGCAAGCGTGGGTGAGCAAACTGTGAACTGCACTGTAACATGTACACTAAATAGTGAAATTAGGTTGCCTTCACAACTAGGTTGCCTTACTCCAAGAAAGTTGCTCTAAGGTAGTCTGCTCTTAAAGTGCCCATGCTCTAAAAGCGATCATGATACACATCAGGTACATTTTCCAATCTTCAATGTATTAGGAGTGTACATTTTAGGAGGTGGTTGCTTTTAGTGACCATTGCTTTACAATTTCAAAAATTTGTAACTAATTCCTTGAAGGTCCGAAAAATATGAAACGAATTGGGTTAGATGCCAATTTCTTTCTTCTTACTACGAAAATTTATTGAAAATTGTTTCAAGGAGTTTCGCTTCCCTATAAACGCAATTAGCTCTTAAATGTTCGCTTTAAGAGCAGTCTACCTTACAAGCCATCATAGTCAACAAATATATCTACAAACACTTCCATTTGTACACATGGAGGTTTACTTGAGTTTCAACTACACTAACAACTTATTCAAAAGTAGGGCATTCTTGTCCACTAACAATAAATATTAATATAATTTGGATTGTCAAGAAATTAGTGAGTGGTAGCCTAATTTCACTATTTAGTGTAGATTATGAATAACCAGTCTTTGATACAACAATTGGTGAAAAATGTATTCTGTAGCACATGGTTGCTATGGTGTATAGTATGGCATCCAAAATTGACACTCACCTCGTGTTGAGCATCAAATTAGGGAATAATTCACATGTATTTTGGTCAACTCTTTTTGGGGAAAGGAAAGATACATTATAGGTGGTGGAAGAAAAATTACATAGCTTCTCATTGTGGATCCTATAAGAGGACTATTCTTTCCTTCTCGGATGGTAATATGGTTCTCCAAACCCTAAAAGGATGTTGTGGACAGTGAGTGTTTGATGGATGATAAAGAATCCTTCTATGCATTTGATGGAAATGCAAATATTCATCCTTGAAATTTTGTTTGAGAAAAGGGAGGTGGGTGATTGCAAGAAACACTTGTACTATTTGTTGCGTTTTGGAGCAGTACTCATAAACTTTTCTGGAGTACTTTAAAAATAGAAAACTAATTTTTAAAATTTCTTAAAAATATAGTCAATGTATACACCTTTAAGATGAAGATAACCACCGAAGGAAATTCATAGAAATATTCTCTAACGAGTGGAAAGAGCCCCCCAAATAGGACAATTTTCTACTAGTGGAAGTAAAAGAAAAGCTAGTTAAGCAACCAGCCACRTCAACCATCTTTTAACTTGTCTTCAATCGAAAAAAGTCACCAATTGTCTTCAMAGTCATTTAATAGTCACTTTGAAGTCAATTGCAGTCATAAGACTACATTGGCATGGCAGTCATTTCTCAGTGGACTCTCATAACTGCAATTGAACTTTATTTGCCCTAATTACTCTGTCAACAACTGTATCAACTGAAAATCGTGGATGAACACTACACCTACCTCCGTTCTCATCTTGCAGTCGCAGGGGTAACTACAAAATGACTACAACATTGTTTTTCAAACACCCATGGTGCAATTAGGGAGTAGAAGTCATTCTTTAGTCATTGTGGCCAATAAATCATTTTCTGTAGTCGCATTTTTGCCCATTTTCTTGTAGTGAATCAATATTACTTTAGAAAGGTTTAATACTTTAGAGAGTGGTTTTTATTAAAAGTTCTACTATATTAACTATTGAATCAAAGAATGCATTCAACTAGTCCACTAACTTGGTGACTAAATTGATCAAAGTTAAGGGATAATTTTAAACACATTATAAACTTGCCACATGGCAACAAAACACTCATTCAGTTCTTCTCTTCTATAGTCAAACTTGCATGGTTGACCCAAACAATGCACTTTTTATATAAATTACTACACTAAATAGTGAAATTAGGTTGCCTTTACTAGTAGGTTGCCTTACTCCAAGAAGTTACTCTACATGTCATCAAAGTCAACAAATATTTCTAAAAATATTTCCATTTGTACACATGGAGGTTCATGAGTTCCAATTCCACCAATAACTAATTCAAAAGTAGTGCATTCTTATAGAAGAACAATAAATATTTATATAAGGGAGGCAACCCATTTCTGATCAAATAAGAAATTGTGCATATTTGGAGCGCATGTTTTTTGAATGTGGAATTTTTCCCATGTACAACAATAGAGTTTGGAAGGATTGCATATTTTCCAAAATTTAATTACACAAAATTTAATTACTAATAATTTTTTAGTGGAAGATTCTCTTCAACCTATAATAGTGATATAATCCTTTCTATTTCTGACCATAGGCTAATTGCAAAATTGAGCAAGGGCTGATTGCTATATTGAGGTCCTTGCAACCAATCATAATGAGCCACAACTACTTTATGGACTGTGCCATAACTTCATGCAAAGACAACAGTCTATTCATTGGAAATGGGGAGGTGATCGGAAATGGGTTGCCTCCCCTAATGTGGAATGTCAGGAAATTAGTGAGGGGCAACCTAATTTCACTGTTTAGTGTACTGTAGACTTCCATGGCCCAATCACCACATGCAACTGACCAGCCGACCTTTGAAAAATGATCGACATTCGTCGCCCCCTCGCCTTGTCTGTCAGACTGACGGCGAGAGAGAGCGTTGTTGGTAACTTACTACATGACATGTCACCGCCCTCGGACGCCACCGCCRCAAACCCGCGGAAACTATCTGCCACGTCATGCGCACCCCATTGGCTGAGCCTCTCCAGGTGGCACACCTTCAACTCCCCTCACTCGAAGCTTCTTCCTGCCAACGTCAATTCCAACATCAACTGAAAGTTCCCTACTCCCCTTGATAAACACAACCTTCATCGCACTCCATCATCAAACCATTTCCCGATCTTCGACAGCTTAGTTGGAACGGACCGATCAAAGATTACCGAGCAGGGACATTCAAGYTKGTTTTGAGACTTCTTCKRAGAGATCGGAGYTCCCGCTTCTCATTCTTCGTTTTGGTGGAGCGTTCAATTTCAGGTCTTCAGGTAGAATTGCAAGTAAGTTAGGTTTTGCAATTTCGATTCTGTATTCTGCTTGTGTTTTGGAAAACTTTCGTGTGGTTTGAGTGGATACAGTGATGACGGCAGTTAGGTAGTTGGAAGTTTATCGTGAATTGAGATGTTGGAAGTGTGAGGGTTTGATTTCGTGGTCTAATTGGAATACTCTGTGCTTTTGGTTAACAGGAAGCGCAGCTAAGAGACTTGATCGAGAGATTCGAGTRATTTTTGGATCGTCACCATGGTGTGCTGTTTAGTCTGCGATGAGTCGAGGAAGGTGACCGGCAGCCGCCCTACCAACGGCGTGTGTAGGAACTGTGGCGGATCCATTAGCGCTGTGCGAGTGCGCAGCATGTTCCGCCTCTGCTGCATTCCTGTCTGCTGCTCCCACAAGGACCGCATCATTTGTTCTCGATGCGGGACTCAGTATAGAAAACACTTCTAAGCAGTTCGTCAGCTCGAGTGTTTTGAGTGTGGACTTGATGTTTCTTTCTCGATTATAATTCTTTTTTGTGTACAGGGAGTTTGGTAGCACAAGAAATGTGATTAAGATGGCCGACAGTATTTTGGTCGGTTTGTATAGGTGGTACCGCCAATTTTTAGTATATGGTGAAGCATCGCGTGGAAAAGGACCTTCGCCTTGAATCGAGGCTGAGTTTCTAGAATTTGTTGAATAAATGTTGCTCTCGAAGGTGTGGGCGAAATGTTTTAGCAGAGTTCGATTTCTTTTCACATCCTGTCTTCAGAGTTTTTAACTACTGTTGCTGATGGAAATGAATTGAAAGCTAATTTTTGAAGTTTCAGCCAATCTGTATCTCCGCTGTTACCAGAAATCGTTGTGAAAATTTTGTTCTTTTACTCCGTTAAACTTGTTAGCTGTTTTAAGAACTGGCTCAGTTCCTACAAAAATTGTTAGAATACAATTTGACAAAAGGAACTATTGATGACAGCTTCCGTGGCTACACTTCCTGCGACATTGCTTTCCTCAAATTGCCTATGTAAGCACCAATTTCACCTCAATATTACAGCATGTATCCAGTTGAAATTTACGGAGTATGCAACAGATCTGCTTCAATTTCACTTTTACCTTGAATTATAAATCATATTTCAGATATTCGCTTATTGCTTCTTGGTCCAGGATAAGTTTCAGGCGACCTAATCTTCCGAAACCATGTTCCGAGAATTTTTTCGAGCTTTAGGTGAGTCTACGAAATCGGAATACGTCCAAATGAAGATTCCAAATTCATAGTCAAAGGCGGTTTCCTTCATATTGATTAAAATGCTTAGAGTGACGCGAGTAGAATCCTCAAACAGGAAGGCAAATGTGAATTTTTAGAGGGAAGGATTACGGAAGAAATCACTTACAAGCATCGGCATTCTGATCCCGCTCCGCGGATGCACCCTGTTGCATCTCCATCTTGTCATCCTTCTTATTCAAAATGGCTTTCACCGTCTCTCCATACCTCTCTCCATAGCCCATATCCGACGCTCGAGTGGCGTACCCAATACCGTAAGACTCCTCCATGTCGTCCCTGCAGCAAAACAAAATATCGTTGAGTATGTAGGGTCTCCAGACACAGTTCAAAACTGCGTTTCATCCGAAGGTGCAGCAGTGAACTTGACTCAGAATCACCATCCCAGTACTCTAATCAGCAGAAACCATATCGGGTCACCACTTTGATAGCTCGGGGACATGTGTTCCGTTGCTTCCATATCCTTCCCGGCCAAGCTAGGTTGCAATGCTTTCCACATTGTGAAAGAAAATTTGAATTGTAATTCTACATTGTGGATGCTCAGTAACTCATACACGACTTATACAACTCAGTAAGTACCATCACATTCTGTAGCAAATTAAAACTGCTCAAACTCATGTGATGACCCACTCAAACAGAGCACACACTGAACAGCTGGTTCTTAAAAATCACACTAAAAGCAATCAATTGGTGTTCGCGGCTTCCGAACATACGGTGCATAGTTATGAGATTTGAAATTTAGTAAACATAACCTACACGCAATGAGGTCCCCAGTCATGAGCATGGCGCATGAACGAAAACCTAACCTTCGAACTAACATGAGCCAGCACTTAGGGTTTGCTGTACTAAGGCTTCTGCAACAAATTCAATGAAAATTCTTGGAGTTGCCGTACACGCGAGTGAGGTGCAATTAGACCTGTAAGCCTTTCGCGTTTGGGGATGGCTGGCGGACGCGATTTCGTCTTCGTCTTCCGAGTCCATCTCCACTTTAGGGTCCTGACCGGCGACCTGCTCGATTTGCTGCCCTGCTCGGGTCACCATATGGCCTTTCCATGCCACTGCGAATCCTCGCGCATAGTAGTTACTCTGCAATTTTAGAGACGAATCACCAAACCGGACACCAAAGTGGCCGAACAAACTGGTCCGCGACGCAGCAGCCAGCAATGCTCTCTGCATGGCGACAATGAATTGGTAAGGCCCGCGTTCGAACGCCTCGATCTCGACTGAAAGAACCCACGAATAACAATCACTGCAAATTCGCGACGAAGAGGAACTCAGAGAATGCAAAAAAATTGACAGAAAGATGGGCTCCAAGGAAGATCGGCTGTGGAAGAAAAGAGGTGCAATTGGAAAGTGAATGGAATGCAGGTGTGTGTGGATGCCAAGTGGCATTGGACGTAAAACCCAAGTGGAATGCAAGCCCCTTGGTGGGGCCACGGCAGCCCCAGTGTGTGTCTTGTCGTCCCCAACCTTTTGTGTTCCATAAGAGCATCCCCACTCCTGGACACCGGCAACACACACTGCCAGTGTCCATTGAGGTGGATTTTAATTTGTCGGGGCCCGGTGTTGCCATTGTTCCCCACTCCAACGCAGGCTAGCAACACGGGGGAATCGGAATTTTCCAAATCCCGAGGTGCCACCTCATGTGCAAGGACAAAGAAAAAGACTTTTCTATTCAAACGTGCCTCCAAATTTGAAATAAAAGACAATAAATAATCATCATGCAGCTCAAACAAGACTCCCCAATTGACGGTGTGTTCATCACATTTGGCTGGGCCCGGCCACTTTTTTGGCTTTGTGGAGTGTGCCGTGGGGCAATTAAAAAGGCCGGGCCCGGCTATTGATGGAGTATGCGCCATATTTTGCATGGCTGTGGGGATGCTCTAAGGGCTGGTCCATAGTAAATGCACTAAAGTACAGACCGGTATGTTAACCTTTGAACGCCGAGGTGGACGTTTTGTGTCCTCCGGATGACAAAGAATCAAACCGTGTATGGACATAATTGCAACTTTTCATCCTCGGTATTAGGAGTGGAAAGGGAAGATCTTTTCTAATACTTTGACTTCCAATGAGGATATTTGGCTTTTAAGAGTAAATGATGTCACACGACATCAAAAATGCATGATTTCCACGGTCACCGGTGTGTGGTTCAAGGATTTACTTGAAGGATAGACCGGTGGCCGTGGAAATCATGCATTTTTGATACCCTGTCACATCATCTACTTTGAAAAGCCAAATATACTCATTGGAAGTCAAAGTACTAGAAAAGATCTTCCCTTTCCACTCCTCATTTCATGGATGAAAACTTGCAATTCTATTGTAGATGGTTTGATTCTCTGTCATTGAGAGGACATAAAACGTTTGCCGCGGCGTTCAAGGATTAAACGTCGAGCGGGTTACCGTGGAAATCATGAATTCTGATACCTTGAGAAACATTGGATTAAAAAATTTCAAAAATAAGCATTGGAAGTCAAAATAGTGTAGAAGATCTTCTCTTTTCACACAAAATTCCAAGGATGAATAGTTGCACTATTGTACTACACAGAAAAGGTGCCCTCTCATTCATTGACCAGAAAATGGCATGCGTGTTGTTTAAAGGTTAACTATTTATAATGGTGGCGCCTTTCAACTTGAAATTGAACGTATCCTTTCAAATTCTTGTCTAATATCTATTCCTATTAGAGATAGCACCTCTCTTAATGTGTATCCTCTTTGTGCAAAACTTGTAGTATTGGGGTTTGTTGGTAGGGCCAATTTGAAGAACATTCTTTGAAAAATAGTGTTGGAAATTGACATCTATAAATGGTTGTTCTAATTGCATCTCTTTAACATGCATAAACCTCTCTTAGTGCATAGTCTCAATACCATGCACTTAGAAAAGTTCTACCTATATTCATGAAAGTCTAGGGTTAGCTTTAGATACAATTGTTTTTAACACTTTGAAAAATTCATACTGTACATGAAGATTTGCTTTAGCTCTCAATGCCAAAAATTAAATTTCCATGTCAAATTTTCATGGGTCCATGTCACTTCACACCATTTACAGGACGGCATGTGACACTTCATTTTTACAGAAATGACTAAATTTTTGTCAAATTTGACCATTACATATGGTGGTTTATTCATCTAGAGTTCAATAAAATCATGAAATGGGAATCTTGAATAATCTTGAATAATCTCCAACCAAAATTAGACAATTTAATAACAAAAACAATGCTCAGTTGCTTATTTGGACGTATTTAGGTGTAGTTATTTAAACTCAAAATGGACTAGTGAATGAAGTAATTTGCTCATTCAAGATATTTTTATCTTCTTCAAATTTTCAATCCAAGCCTTAAAGTGGTGATCTCCTCATTCTTACAAATGTCAAGTAGACCTTGGTATTTGAATTGGAGAATTGAAATAAATATATATAAGACCTAAGCTAATATGTTGCAATTGTGCTCTATCTTCTAAGTTTACGAAAATAAGTTTTTGCTTACTCCTTGATTTTTTTATTAGTCAAGCTAAAGAGTAAAATGTAACCATGGCATAAAGGTCTACACAATGGTTTGATTTTAGGAGGTGATGCCATGATGGGTCCTTTCTACATTCTTAAATATAAGGGAACAACCTCAAGAAAAGAAATTGTTGTATGTACTAAAAGTTTAACAACGAGGGTGGAGGATGATGAAGAAACCTTGTTTTTTAATCAAGAGTTTTTAGGAAGAGGGTATTAGTATATGCTCATTACAAGACTATACACAATGAGTAGGCAGTCACCGCCGGGTACAATGTGTCTATTATGCAGTCACATTATGTCTATTCCAAACAACTTGGAATGGATCCATTATGATCATGCACTTATGCATTTAACTATATGAATTGTCTTCCTTAAATGCATGAGGTCATTATAGAAGGAAGCATTGCACAATATTTCATCAACATTCATCTATGGGTTATAATGCTTGCCCCATGATGCAAAGATAGCGTGCTGTCGTTGTGTTTCTTAGGCGAGCAACAATCACGGACAATCCGTAGACATGGCGTCTGTCAATTTGAGGTTTTAGTATCGTTAGCGGTAATCTGATTTTAGGGTTTTGACTGCGAAGGAGAAAGATGATCGCCGCTGATCGAATTGGAGATGGAATTGTATTGTTGTTGTTGATTTCCAATGTCTGATCTTTGCAGATACGCAGCTGCAGAAAATGCCGAAAAGGAAAACTGATAAAGCTTATGTATTGGACCGGAACAAGCATCTCAGTCGCCTGAATGTGGTGGAAGGTGGCAAACATTTGCTCAAGAGGTAAATCCATCTTCTCTCTGCTCTGCGTAACCTTATTTTTCACTTCATGAGTGTCACATGTACAATACTGGGGTGAAGAGCGYCCTTCGCCTTGCACACTCTAACTTTGAGGTAGAGGATGCCAATATATATTAACCAATTTCATGGGAGGTCATCCAAATGAGCGGTGGAGGCATCTTACTTTTGGTACAAGAGCCAAATCTAATGARACTAAACCCCRTTTCCATTCAAAGATCAGTGGCATATCATAGACGTATTGTCAAGTCATGCTTGCMCCCAAATTGCTAACTGAAGGCCAATCAAGTGTATTTGTAAGAGATGAGTTGCTGTTGATATCAGGGGTGTGTATAGGAGATGGGATTAGGTCTCTAACCAACTTTATAAACTTGTATGTTCTGCAATTTTACAGCCTTGCTCTTGTAAATGCATCAGTGAGTTAGCACAAATGAATTTCAGATGCTTTTTTTTTTTTGCCTTTTTAAGACWTTCACACAATTCAGAGTTGCGTGGGATGCAGAGGTGAAGGGAAAATGGAGAAACAGTACCGCATGAAATGCAATGGCTGTGGATTGTTCGTCTGTTATCGCTGTGAGGAAGACTTGGAGGCAGCACCTTACCTGTACGTGACAGACGGTGCTCTTAGCTCTGTTGCTGCAGAAACCAACCCTCAGGTTTCAGAATCTGACCTCAAGGGTTGAGGATGTTTGCCWGTGGAGTGAGGGTGTTCTTTTTCCAACTCCAGAAACAATTGCTCTGATGCGAAAATGGGCAAAGTTAAGTGTCCTCATGMGGGAATGGGTYGTGGTGTGAGTGCTTGCAGGATGCTCCAGTACCACCGTGCATATCGCAAATAGATGGTGGCCTGGTCCAGGTTGCYATCGAAGTTGAAGATCGTGCRCAGCGTTCGCAAATTACACGTACATTCTCTTCCTGATYTCCCATCAAAGAYCAAGAACTCCAGTTGCCCTTCATGGTGTTTATATCGGCTTTGACTTGGCCATATGGAGGCTTTTTTGTTCCCAAATTTATTTGTTTTATCGTATGCATGCAGTGCTCTTCACCAATTCAGGTGGTATTAAATTTGGCCCACCTGGATTACATTTTMTTCGATATGATCTATCAAATTGGTCWTTTCAAATCATGAATCCTGGTCCTTCAGGCTGACARTAAGCTAATGGATGTATACTGTATAATGCATGAATAGATAGCATGTAGACACTATTGATGAGATCATCTCTGCACAGGTGTGAATGCCGATGATGTCCGTGTAACTGTGGCGGCACCAGCAGCTCGTGGCGAAGCAAACAGCGAGCTACTTGAGTTCATGGGAAAGGTAGCGTCCATCCCATTTACTTTTGGAACCGGTGCTGTTGTGAAGGGCGTTAAGAGCACCTGCATTTTTTGATGATATCAATTAGCCATTTCAAAGACCTTCGTTTGCATTCTGTTACATATTAGGTGTTATAGCAGTTGGATGAAAGTATAGCAGTCTGRAAGTATGCATGTGTCCCAAGTACTGGTTGGGTAGTGACTGACCTTTACTAATCACAGGTGCTGGGACTAAGGTTGACTCAAATGACTCTACAACGGGGTTGGAATAATAAATCTAAACTTCTTGTGGTAAGCTTCACCACGTACATCCTTACTTAATTCTCTTTGCCGAAACGAGTCCCTTTCCTGGTGTTGATTGGAAACGGAGTGCATGTGCTTCACAACAGACTTGCCATAAKGGCACAGGTAGTTGCAGTTGTGCAGAATGGGAACTTACGTTGATACAAAGTGAGTTATTAACATGAAAAGAATGTGATTCTGTTGTGGAATGGAATCATCAGGTTGAAGACCTCTCTGTTCGAGAAGTCTACGAGAAGCTTCTTGCAGCTGTGCAGCCGTGAGGGGTATGTATGTTGTTGTCGCCAGAAAGGAAAGGCGAGGAAACGAATGGAAGGACAAGGAAAGGCATGAATTTGCACTGCTGTTGCAAGTGCTCGGATCTGTAACTTGTGAATTGACTTTTAAAGTAGTTCTGAATGTATAGGTGTAAGGAGGAAATGTAATTGAGTCAAATTATTCCATATTTTCGGATGTTGATTGCTTTTGAAATTTCACGACTTGGTGATTGTGCGAAGTTCTGTGATTCTATGCAGTTGACTCTGAAAGTGCTGTTGCCTTTAGATGTACGGTAATAAGTGCATTATTCTACTCTTGCTGTACGCAGTAAATGGCACTGATTTGTCCTATTATTKCTTGCAACACTAATTTGCGGAAGTCACACTGTCGTATTTGAAAGAATGACACTAATTTTGCGCGTACTCACCAATAGGGCAGATCAGCGTACTGAAAATTCTACCGTTCTGAATCATCTGTTTGATTCAAGACTTCAATGGGAACTACTGGACTGGTATGGCACTTTTCTCTATAAAATGCTTCTTTCAAGTATTTGTACTAGATTCCATGGATACACGATGTGTATTTTCTTACGTTCACAAATTTCTTCACCAACGCCAGCCGTTCAAGAGGTAAACCCCTTGGTTCGTGTGACCAGAATTGGTCTTCCCAATTTGTCATCCCATTTGGGCAAATTGGATATAAAATATTAATTGCAACCTAGCACCATAAGGAGGTACTTGTCTGAGTTGTCTCCGTCCTCAAACGCAGAAGCTAGCAAGGTACTCGTTGTGTGTACTTTTGTACTCCGTACCGGCGTACCACGGTAAGGTGCTGTAAATGCTTGAGCACCCAATACTGTACATTTATTATGTTGCTTTTGCAGACGTTTTTGGGCTCATGTTGCAAGGAACTGATAAATGTTCTAAAATATGAAGATTCTAACTCATGCAAACCTTTGATGTGATACATTGAATGTGAAGGAAAACAATCGAGCGATTCCAACTTTCCAAGGTTCAGAGGATGAAATCAGTSTGGCGAAAGATTTGAAGTGTATGTTTAGTGGTTCTAAATATAAAACTGGTTACCTTCTCCTGCACAATGAGAAATTGAGGTTATTTTCCAGGGACTTCAAAAACATAACAGTGATAGCCAGAAGCCGAGAACCACCAGGACCCACATCCATCCACATCTACAGAAGTGTACAGTATTGTACACTTTWTTGTATGATATGGGAATACTGTAGAGCGTAAGCCACGACCCTGGTGCTGCCGCCGCAATAGAAGTCAGGAGTTCAGGATGATTACCCAGCAGCAGCAGCAGCAGTGCAGCACTCCAGCAGCAGAGAGTACAAGATTTAAGTTAATGTTGGATTTAAGTTACAAGAATTTCAAAGCTAAGTCGGCATACAAAATTGTCTGCATCCTAATCGCGAGGAAAATCTTCCACCTCCCACAATGCGCGCGCCTGGCGCTTCTCGATTCCTGCCATAGCCACCATTTTGTGCTCGCAATTTGCACTCGAGGGTCCTGACGATGGCGTCCGCGGTAGCAATCGAAGAAGACGCGACGATGCAGAGTCCTCGCAGGCGTCTCTTAGAGGATTTTCACATAGGTCCAGTGTTAGGAACGGGCGGCTTCTCTACCGTGCGCGTCGGGGTTCGCAAGGAAGATAAACTTCCTGTGGCCATCAAGACGCTCCACAAGCACTCCGGAGATCCGACCTTGCAAGGGGAGGTGCTGGTCCGGAACGAGATTCTGGTGATGATGCGGATCGTGGACATGGTGTCCCCGCACGCCAATGTGGTGCACTTGATTGACGTGTACGAGGAGGACGAGGGGGATGTCGTGCATCTTGTGTTAGAGCTTTGTAAGGGCGGGGAGCTTTTTGATCGCATTGTGAAGCTGAGGAGGTACTCCGAGAGAGACGCGGCAGCCGTGGTGAGGCAGATCGCGGCGGGGCTGTTGGCGTTGCACCGCGCGGACATCGTCCATCGAGACTTGAAGCCCGAGAATTGCTTGTTCGTGGAGCCGAGTACGGCGTCGCCACTSAAGATCATGGACTTCGGATTAAGCTCCCTGCCAGAAGTCACACGGCCRGTGGTGGGAGTGTTCGGATCCATGGACTATGTTGCTCCCGAGCAGCTCTCGTTCGCGAATTCAGTTTCGCCGGCTAACGACTTGTGGTCGCTCGGAGTCATCCTCTTCATCCTCCTCTGCGGGTCATCCTCCCACTCAAACCCTAATTTGCAGGACGATTACGGACAGCTTATTTTATTCTATTTTTTCACTTTCCAATTTTCTCTGGGGTTTAGGGTACTAATTTATGCGAATTTGGAAGTTTTTGCGATTTGGTTAGTTGCAAATCAGTTTTAGGCAAATTTGAGCAAGAGTTCTRTAAGATTTGCCTAGAAGCGCATTTCCTCCGACCGATAATTTTATCGAGACCTGCCGGTGTGTAGCCCAGAATTGAATGACTGATTTGGAGCATTGTTAGGGAAGAAGGGTCGAATGTTTTAGATTCGAGATTTTTGRACCGCGTTTTTCTTATCTAGTTTTGTGTTTTCGACTCTTCTTATTTAGYATCTTGTGTTTTTGAGCTCAGAYATRATTGGAAAAYGTTCMAATTGACGATGAGCTAGAAACGAGAACGCCAKACGTAGTYGTTATGATTTGCAGTGCAGCTCAACCTTCAGTTAGGGTTTCCTGATCTTGATTGTTTCCTTGTTGTGCAGGTATCCGCCGTTTCGGGCTAGGACTAGCCGGGCCAAGCAGATGCAAATCCTCACGGTGCCTATGCCATTCTCCCTACCCTAAAGTGGGCCTTTTTGTAGCAGTTTTGAGTAGGTCTATGAGAACATTCTTTAGTCCAATTTTATCATTTTTTGACCAACACATGCAGTGGTCTGCACTGATTCTGGTCATTCAAAATTTGCCACCAACTGAATTTCTATCATTTTCACAATGCGATCAATCTAATTGTTGTTGTTTTGCACCATGAATCTTGGTCCTTTAGGAATCGCCCTATCTTTTAGTATGCCTGTTTCATCTCATTTCACAGAAATAGCGTTACAGTCAAACCTCTTGACTATGACCTTTTCTTAAATYACATTCCAGAATATCCTGGTCACTCCATCATTGTCWTAATGAAAAKGTTGGGACTAMGATTAAAGAAGTTTTGAGTGTACTGGTTGGCAGGGAGCCTACAGTATGGACGAAGAGAGTTGGAGAGGAATCTCGTTGGAAGCCAAGGCCCTCGTCCGGAGAATGTTGTCGGTCGATCCCTACGATCGTCCTACTGCCGTCGAGGTACATGTTCTATTAAACATGGCATGTTCTGTTTGTAGATCATTTGTATTAGTTTTTTGTTCTGTTTTGAGGGCTATCGTATTATGTCAGAGGCAAGGGTAAATTGCTGAAAGAGCTGGCATCAATGGCGGATGCCTAGTTATTGTCCCACCCGTGGGTGTCAGGGGACACAGCCAGCAAGGAGCTCATCCACGAAGACGTGTTCATGCGCTTCCAAGCTTTCAATGCTCGCCGCAAGTTTCGTGCTACCGTGTACGCCAGCGTTGTCCGAACCAAGTTCCAGCTGCGCACCAAGTATTTAAAGGAGCTCGTTGGAGATCGTGTTCTCTCTGCTTCTGAGTTGGAAGACTTGCGTGTTTCGTTCATGCGAATGTAGGTGTTTCCGAAATTTACGTCCTTTTGCATGCCCTCTTTGCTGTGTACGATAGAGGATACTATTTGTGCGTTTCGGCCAATAAATAGGAGTGTGCATTTTCGTTGTAAGATCGCTTAATAGAGCTCACTGGCGAKATCACTTTGGGTGACACAAGAGCCAAACTCTTTTCAGATCAAATTGTTTCCTCACTCAAACTATGATGATTTCCTCTGCAATCATTCAAAGTGGGWGGTTGTAGATTGCTATTGAAGGGATGGTAAACAACCCCATTTCCATTCTGTGACCATAGACATTTAGCCARGTCATGCGTAAGTTAATTGCGTAATTGGACGACTTGCTAATTGGAAGAGATGCGTTGCTGTTGGTAGCAGGAGACAGGATCAGGTCCYTAGCAGTTTACTATCCTGTACCTTATTCATAAGATTTTGGGCCTCAAACCTGATTCTCATTACTGATGTTGCGCTTGCAGCTCATCGAATGGACAGACAGCCACATTAGAGGAGTTTCAGAAGGTGTTGTGCTCAATGAAATTGCAAGGCTTGGTGCCGCTGGCTCCTCGCATCTTCAAGCTGTTCGACTACAACCATGATGGTTGGGTTGATCTGCGTGAAGTGATCTGTGGGTTCACTGCTCTTTTGCGGTCAGCGCACGAGGAGGACGCTGTTCGTATGTGTTTCAAGGTGAATCATTTTGCAAGTCTGGTGGTTGCACTGCATTGGATCCAGTCTCACCATTTTTCAAACTACTTGTCGGTACAAGATACAAATATCATCCTGACTGCTTTGTATATTCGTTCTTGCTTTTGTTTGGTTAATTTTCACCAAGATCCGAATCGTGTTTTTTTTCTGTGTTGGTGCAGCTGTATGACAATGATGATTCTGGGTACATTTCCAAGGATGAGCTGGCTCGAGTCCTTGGGGTATGTAACCATCCACTCATAGCTCTGTTTTTCGAATAGTTCCTGGTGCTCTTCTTCAGATACCACGTGCTCAATCCCTTAGTGACTGAACAAAAAATAGAAAGCCCATTTTGGAAGGTCATGACTGCAGCAACTTCTGAAACATGTTTTTACCACTATTAAATGTAGAGCATTATTAACTAGTAAATGTAGAGCGTGGTTTCTTCTGTTTCTTGGTATTGTTTTCTTCTTTTCTTGATGMCTCTGAAATKATTTATTCCAACTTCTAGACATGGAGTTGGCCACTTTAATAGCCTGTTCCATGAGAGTTTTGCAGTTAGGTTTGAAAATTCACCGTTTAGACTGAAACTGCTTTGAAACGCTTTTGATAATAAATTCCAGTCGTTCTTTTACTGTTTGGATATTGATATCAGCTTTTTCTGAGCAGGCGTTGCCKGAAGACTACCTGCCAGCAGATATGAGTCACGAGAAAGTGGACGAGATCTTTGAGCACTTTGATACGGACAGTGATGGCCGCATTAGCTACCAAGAATTCAGACAAGCTCTCTCTTTACAAGATGCTCTCATGACGCACTTCCGACCGCCAGAAAGTTAGTACTGWCTTGTAGGAAGGCGGCTTCATAAATTCCAAGGGTATCTCATGAACATTGAACTTATATGGATACTTGTAACATATGGCAGGAATGAATACAACATTTTGGTAGTCAAGCGAATATCATGACCAGGAATTATGCCCCAATYTTTGAGATTTAAATCAGGCCAAGTCRAAGTAATATGGTAATCCAGTAYTTTAAAGATCTCTTCATCAGGCAAAACTAAAYGACATAAAAGAGCTTATACTCAGCTAAGGATGGCCGTGCTATGAGCACTTGATCTGTGATAGCTAGTCCACAGCGCTAAAACTCTGCAGAATTGCCTTCATTCACATCAATTGCTCATTTCACTTTCAATGCTCTCCACAAAAGTCTGTACCTCTCCATAATGAACATCAATTCAATTGACTACAGGAAAATTTGGAAATACAGGTGGGGGTTTCAGAACATTTATAAACAGGGAGTGCACAGGTGTCGGGTGTAGAAAGTGAACATATGCAGCCACCATCAACCCCACGTGCACAGTCTCTACAACAGAAGCTTGGACCCCAAGGTCTCCCTATTCTCTGTCACAGTTCTTTGTAGGAACACCCAGCAGGGAAGCACCGTCACAAACGAAAATTTAACTACAAACCTGGGTCGCAAACTCAAGTCACATACGATACGACAGCCGTGGTATCGTCAAGCTTCCCTCCAGAGTAACTATCATAACCTGCCTTGTGAGCTTCTCTTGCAAAAGGACTCATGCCCTGCTTTGTATGGCCCATTTCGTTTGCCCTTGTCACCARTTGTTTCGCAACAACCTGCCAGTTCACAATAAGCACAATATTCAAAAAGAGACCAATACAGTGTTCCGATTGCTTACAAAAGATATGAAGGATTGCCAACGAATACTGTCACAGAGAAGAAAAATGAAAACCAGCAATCCCCTGAGATTTCAATATCAATTCACAGACTCATACACTAACTTTTCAATATCAAAGAGCACAAAGAATCCATGCTCTAACATAAGCTCACCAAATTACAAGACAAAAAAAAAATTGAAAATTGAAATCTCAAATTCAACCTAATGTAGATGGGAAAGAGGCCATACCTCTGGCCCACCACCAGCTTTTTGAACAGAACTCACAATCTCTATTATTTGTTGCTCAAAGAGATTGTCCCAAACACCATCTGAACCTAGAATCACTACATCATTTTTCTGCACTTGGACGTCATAAACCTGGAAACGTCACGAAGTCAGCAGGACGATATTGAGAGARAAAAGATACAAGACTAGGTAGCTGACTTGGATCTGAATCGAGGAAGCTGTAGTGGGTATCACTAATGGCAATTCATACATACTGATATTTAAAGACAAGCAACCCTACTAATGTTTAATTTTCTTCCACTTTTTGTGGAGAGTATTGGAAGTTCGAACCTCAGCCAACGCTGGATCATCTCCTTCAGTACCGATTTGATATGGAAAGTTGAAGCCGCGAACCATGGGTACTGACTTTGCCACCACAGTGGAGTCACGCACAACCACAAAGCCACTATCTCCAATATTGGCCACTCGAAGAGTCTGCAAGCGAGTTCTAAGCTTCAGGATACATACACAGGAGCAATTCTGCGAACATCTATCTAACGAATAAGAATCTAAAAAAGAACCTCAAATCTGCACTTAAAACAGTATATTACATCAAAAGAACCCCCGCCTGACCCTTAATCCTCGGATTCCCCCAGACAAGTGAATCACAAGCGCAAGTCCAAAAAAGCGCTGGTGGAAAACATCGCCTCATGAAGTATTAAATTSAAGGCCAAAATGAAGTAGCAGCATAGGTCAAACACTCTTATGATGAATTTAACAACTAGCATTCCRGGATGTAAACTCACCTGGCCGTATAATGAAGCTATCAATGTCGCTGCAGTGCCTTGGGACTTCGTCTGACTCGCGGCATACACAAGAACTGACTTRGGATCAGAAGTATTCCCCACTTTGCGAGCCCTCTCCGCACAATTCCACATGAGCTCCCGGGCATAATGTCCAGCATTAACTCCTGCCATCATCCTGGTCTCTTCCATCAGCACATGTTTTTTATACATTGAAAAGCAAAAGTGGAATCCAGTGGATGGGAATAAAAAGATCACGACAACCAAGTCGTTGAATGTGSATGTGGGGCAAGAATACAGATAACATAATCTGCTTTYAGTGTAGAGAGGTTACGAAGATACTCTTTGCTTTCTTATAAAAAAGTTCATCCCTARATTGCGTTGTACATCCTTCAATTGGAAATAAGATAGTCACGACAGCATTATCCTTAAGTAGAATACTTCACATTTCAGACTCTACAGTAACTTTCCGCTCAAACGAAGAAGATTATAACATTAAGACTAAAACAATGCTCCAGCATGTCAGGTCCAGAAAAGATTACCACTAAGAGCCCAACCACCAACACCATCAGCTACTCCCACCCACCGCGTCCCATCAATGAAGTACGCATCTTCTCCTCCAGTCTCAGCCTACACGTCAATACCAAACATAACTGAKACACAGGGGGCAGAACAGTCTTCTTACACTACATCAGAAATTAATAAATCAAAACTCTAGCAAACGAATTCATTTACTGTTTTCAAACCACGAAGRAAATAAAGGAAGATGGTTAAGACACGACAAAAAAATGACACGTTTAAACAACCCAAATCGACAAATTCTATTGTGTAAGTAAATGCAAACCTTATTTGGATGAGGAATCATAGCAGCTGCTGAATTGAACATCACATCGTAATTAGGTTTATCTTCTTTAATCCTGCMATTAAAACAGCCTCAACATCCAACTGTACTATTTAGTCAAGGAAGACACAGAAAAGGAGCAAATAAAGAGAGCGACTAACTAGTGATTGATTGCCAGGATGGAAGTATARGACAAAGAGAATTGACCTACCTGAACTCAATTTATATGAATGTAGTACCAAATTACAAACCATCGGCATGGAAGGATGCAATAGTAGAAAGTAGAACTACTTCTATGCAGAAGGAAAGGCAAGGTGAAGAAAGATGTTACGAACCCGACACCAGATGAATCAGAACCGTTGCTGTCAGTTGGTGTGGCGATGTTTGAGGCAGCAATGCTTCTAACTCCGGCCTTAATACCATTGTTCAGAAAAATAAGATAAATAACTGTGAGAAAAATGCGCATTATCGTCACCAAGTCATGAAAGGGGAACGGGTGTGAAAAAGACGACCTGACGATGAGCTAAAACAAAAGACTCCACATAAGGTAGACCAGCCCATAACCGTTTGCAACCCATTTCCATAAAGTAGACCAGCCCATTTCCGTGACTTACTTTTAGCCCCATTTCCACCTAAAATTCACCCCCCCAATTCCCTTCATTTTATGACAAAATCTGAAAATTCTATGACAAAATCAGGGATTCTATGACAAAATCAGGTAACGTGTCACTCCATTAATAGAAAATATTTAGTACCTGATTAGGTGGTTATAGGTTGTTGATGGGTTGTTTATGACCCTAGTCTAGGGACGGTTTTGTAATTTCAGGGCTGACCACTTCAAAAATTCACAGAAATTACAATTTTGATCGGAAAATTATAATTCCATGTGAGTTTGACTCATGAAACAAGGTGTACCCCTTTTGGAACTGACTCCAAGATAGTCAGATTGCAAATCAGGGTGCTAATAGGCTTGTCTACATTAAGTGTATCAAAAGAGCTACAAAACRAGATGATGCAGACCAGAGTCCTAGAACGGACATTATAGAATCTCTGATAAAACTAGCGTTCAGCATGAAAATACTGAGTACCTTGTCTAAGCGGARATGAAATTATCCAAAAAAAATGGCAACACTATATAACGTACGGTAGAGCACTCTAATGTGCTGCAGACTTTACAGAATACAATCGGAATACACCTTCCATCATCTCAAACAGAGACATATACCTTGTCTGTAGTTTCTGGTGGGAGTTGTCTTTCCTCGCTCCTTTCTCCTCTCTCCTCATCTTCCTTAATGTTCAGCTCTTGTGCGAAAGCCTCAGCACCGCATGCTAAGTCACTTAAGGTCTCAGCATCAGGTACGTCTTCAAGATCAGACGGAACCTCTGCACTTGCTACAAAATTTTCAGCACCCTTGTTATTATGGCTTCCATTCACAAAAGTTCTAATGTCTGCAGAATCTGAACTTTTCTTTTCATCATTGCTTGCTCCATTTGACAGTTTTTTGGAGGATTGAAGTTGTTCGGTTGAACCAAAGTTGAACATCAGGCTGCCATCTGCACACTCTGTGTAAACTAAAAGTTATTAAGTCATTGCCAAACTCAGACAAGGTCGCAATTACGATAAAGAGAATCAATATGCACACCTCCATGTCCTATGTACAGAAGCGGGATGTATGCAGTTCTCCTAGACGAACAAAAGAAAAGAATTGAGTAGAAGTACAAACTCTTCACTTAGCTAAGCGCCCCCAAGAAATCACTACATGAGAGAAATCTCAATTCCATCAACATTGAGGTAATCGAAAGTACACCCAACATTTCAGAGTTCACAATTACATGATTATCTAGTGCCCTATCTGAATACATTAAAAACAACAGCTATGAACATCATAACAAGTAAGTTTCATTCCAGAAGAAGAACCATATGATCACATTACATTTAAAAGCAAACAATGTAGCTAGACTGAGGCTTAAGAAACAAATACCTTTAGTGTCCAGAAGAACATACGTAGTAGCTGGCGGAAAAGGATCCTCAACTGAGCACTGCACCAGAAGTAGAGATGGTGGCAGGGAGCGTCTCTGCTGAGGCCTTGCTGCTCCCGGCCAATAAAGATGGGGCAACGAAGTTCGAGCCGGAAGAGGAGAAGGGGACCCCTTGGTCCCCATGATCAATCTACATTGTCGTTGACAGAGAAATAGACGACTCCCCAATGCAGCTGCTCGCACACCGACCACGGACATGGTTGGCTTACAACAGGCGTTGTTCATAATCTTTCCTCAGACTGTAAGAATCAGTACAGCTTCTCCTCAAGCCAAGAGCTCATTGGTAGCATAAACCAAAATCCCTGCGATACGTAAGAGCGCATTTCTCGTTAGAACCAATCAGGTCTAGCGATCACCTTTTACGTCAAAATCAAGCATGGAACAAGTTTATGTTAGACAGAATGATAACAGGAGTGATTCAAACGAACATTCTACGACAGAAAAAGGATCATATTGCAATCGAACACAAAGTCTAATTCTGGTCAAATTAAGTTCCCCTTTTCTGATCAAAGCACTTTCTTGTTCAGAGATATCTCGAGCTAATTCCGAGAGAATATCTCAGCATCAACTCGATATTAGTGGAGGAGGTTAGTCCTAGCGCAATCAATAAAGTGCCAAAGAATAAGACCTGAAATACACTTTGTCAGAGGAATAATCAATAGTTTACCAACAACACCGTTTCTTTAAGCGTCGAAGACCGATATACAGTAAGAGCACGTTCRAAGGTCTAACCCTAAGTTCACATACGTGGTCATGGTAAACTCCAAGCTAGGTAAAAGTTGCAAGCCAGACTGCTCATCGCASAGACAACTCGTCAGAAACTAAATCGCAAACCGAACAAACGTGCTCCTATTCCGAATGAGGCATACTGAACCGCATGTATTCAACATTGTTTGCAAAATTAATGGCTACCGCTTCCTCTCCCTTTGCCATTAACCCTAAGTCCATCTACGTAGCCACGCTGCAACTTCAAGCTGCGCTGCACGATGAAAGACCCAGTGTTCACTGCAGAAACARCCACTCGCCAGAATCTAAACCGTGGCACTCCATTACCCGAACCTTATGCTTCGGTTCCAGATGAGACATACCTCGACCGAATGTTCTTAATACCGTTCGCTAAATGATTGCCTACTGCTTGCTCAACCTTTGCCTTTTTAAAAAAACAAAAGGATCATAGAAACAAATAAGCCTCTCGGAATTCCGGTACAGCTACTTACAAGAAGCAAATTCCACCGCAAGCAGACAAAGTTCAACGAAAGAAAGAAAGRAAAACATGCAGTGCCAAAAAAATAGCTGGCGCTCGTACCATCAACTGCTGCCATGCCCTCGGAAGATCATTCAAGAGTCGAAATGCAGTCGAAGTCGGCTTGCCAAATTGGAATTCGCCCGATTCTTTTCAACGGCACAGGAATCCTGAAAAGATTCGACAGAAAAATTGCACCGCTGCTCCGAAACCGTAACGATGAGTGCACACAATGCGAGATCCTTTAGGGCTTTGCCYCCGAAGCTGGTAAGGTATATCCCCGCGACGGAGCAGCAGCAGCAACAGCTCAGGCGCGTAAACCCTCGGATTCGGAGATTGGGTATCTAGAAAGTCGATAGATTCATTATTCGGAATTTGTAGATCGGATGTCAATCCATAGAAGTGTAAGATTTCAGGAGATTCTGTTCTTTGGTTGATCCGACTATCGAGAGCCTGCCACGTGTCCGTATGTCACGGAGATAATTGTAGATGGCTTTGCCAGAATTGCCAGCTTGCTAGCCTCCGCTCATGGCCGGGGAAGCTAGCACCCCTAGCACTAAGGTAACTACTGTACATACACCTAAAATTGCACAAATAAGTAATTTAGTATGGTTCATAACATTCTTAATGAGCTACTGTACCTCCCCCCAGGTGGAGGTATAATCTTCCCCTATATACTTGGAGGAGGAATTCACTTTAAATTTTGCCAATCTTATTGGCTACCAGCTCTTGTGTCACTGTTGTGTCAGAATGGGGGATGCTGTGATTGGCTGCACTCAAGTTCTTTCTTGCTGGGGTCCAGATTTTGAGGGAGCAAAAGGGACCCCCCAATGAAGGTTAAGAATGTTATGGTTATCATTATTATATTAAATTTTTTGTAGGATCTTGTTAGTAGTCAAAAGAAGATTTCAAAATCTCTTAGAATATTTTTTTGGATATCTTATGAATAAACTACAAATTTCTAAAGTGTTGAAAATAGATTCAAATGAATAGTGGGAGTATTTTTGGTAAGAATCTAGAGTGATCAATTTTAGAAAGCAATCAAAATTAGGTGTAGTTACTCACACTACTATAACAATTGAAGGACATTGCGGATGTTTTGAGTCCTTTGGAAGGTCAACAAGTCTTTGTGCATATTGTAGAATGAATCATTTTCATTCAATTTTTGTGTGCAATTTTATTGATGATGTATCCACATCMTTGGGTTATGTTCAAGACATTTTAGTTGTTTTTTCGATTTTATATGGGTATATCATCCAATGTATTCCAATATTTTGAGTTTTTTCCCTTTAAAACTTGATTTTGACATTCAAATGATTTCCAAACTAACAAATTGAAGCTTCTGTTTTGTATTGTACTTAGAAATTTTGAAAATTTCCTTAAAATAAGCATTTTTGAAAAGTTATAAGTTGAGTGTCTGTACAAAAATTCCAAAATACAGAGTTCCAAGTAAATTTTCTTTATACCACAATGTTCTAGTATAATGTACTTGTATCCTAAAAAATTTAGATATTTTGAACTTGATTGAATGTGATTTTAATTTCTTTCATTTTTTCTTCAAAGATTTATGATAATTTGAAATTTCCGCAAAACATTATGAAAATTTTATGACAAATATAAGACATGTGAAATTATCTTTAAGAAATCAAACCTAATAAATTTCAATCATAAACAGCTATGAAATGGAGGATATAGATTGAGGGACTTTCAAATTTCACTACACAATCATAGGCTTTGTCCTTTAAGGGCATGAATATTGAAAACTGAGATGTCAAGAATATACAACATTTTGATATTATTTTTGAAAACAATGTCAAAATTCTTTTTAGCATTTCAATGTCATGATAAGTTTCAAAAATTTATACTATCAAAAATTGTAAAAAAAATGTTAAAAAAAGTTAGTAAAGAAAGTTAAAAAATCATTCAAAGTTGGAAAAAATCTGCGTCACATTGAAAATTCATAATTTACTCTACAAATGCCCAAAAAATTTGAAACAAATTGGATTTGACACGGGGGGCATGTACTTAGAAATGTTTAGCAAACAACATGCAACACAATATAGGGAAACATGAAATTGTAGTGTCGAAAATTTAGAAAAAAAATTTGAGATAATATACAATATACTAAAACATGTACACTCAATCATAATTAATATACATGCATGAATAATATCCTCAGGGGAGCACTCACTGTAATATTTGGCATACACCTGCAATAATCACCTATTTAACAGGGGGCAATTTACATGATATTTTTTAAATAAAGGTAAAATTTGATAATTTATTACACCATATTGGTAATTATAATTTTTCCAAAGAGGCATTTTAAAATGGGTTATATTACTTATATCCAATTTTTTTTCTTACATCCCATATTTTTCTCAATTCCCCATTTTTTTTTTCTTACATCCCATATTTTTCTCAATTCCCCATTTTTTTTGATTTAAAATTAGACATTCAGAAATAGGCACATATCCGACTTCTCTGGACGTGATCAAGTTTCTAGGAATGTGCTTGTTCAGCAAAGAAGTCGGCGTTCCGTAAATTCTCAGAGTTCTTGGTCTGCTGACGTGGAATAATCAGTTCCTTTATTTAGAACATGCTTTTACAATGCCATTGGATTGAATACACAATTGCAGATTTCATGAATCTGTGCACATCCTCAACCGGCATGACATGTGTCATGCATTCCTTAATTTCTGACTGCACAGAAGCTATTTCATTGGACTATTCATTACAATGGGACGACATGATCACTTTCATTTGATTGGAAGAAGTAACTTTTCTGCTGCTAACATTTGTAACATGGAATTTCCCTTTTCGTTGTTTTATCTAGAATTCTACAGGTTCTCAAAATGCATCCTCTACTCCTTCCAACAAAGGCTTGGACCTCTGCACCTGCTACTTAGTTCTATATTTTTATCCCTGTTTTACGCATAACTTTTTTAACTTGATATTCCTATAGACAACTCTTATAACAACGACGGAGACTGAACGTCATAGAGTTCAATTCTATTTGAGAAAAAAGCTAGGCAATTCATAATACAATCTACAATTATGGACTCACAATGGCCTGAAAATCATGTCTAGTCTATTATGACATCCATACCCTAAAAGAAGTTCGTAACTGAACCTAACACTTCTCCGTGAACATCATAAACATTGTTGATTCAACGTGCACAATTGGCCCTCCAYGCACGTTCCTTTCCAAAATTGCAGTCCGAAATTGCCTTCCCACTTTTCTRAAGAGTTCACTCCCCTTTCAACAAAAACTGCACTACAACATSAATGCATCTGTCGTTGCCTTCAAATCCACTGAATAGTTCAATTTCTTCGCACCACGCCCCAGTGACAAATGTCCACCCTGAATTTCTTCTTAAAACTGCAAACACGTATCCACAAATTGAATTTAGTCATGACATTCTATTCAGGCTTTTACTTTCTACCCACCTTCTAACCTCTGCATACATATGTCGTATGACATCTGTGAGCCAAATCCGGGGGCCCACTTCATGTATTAGTCAATYGAAAACGTTGAACACATCCCATGTTCAACGATGATGTCCACCTGCCCTGTTCTGAGGAATGCATCCTACCAACGCTTTCTTCAACAAGTAAATCAGCCCCATCGCCACTGAATAAATTTAAATATAACAATAACGCTTTGAACAACTGCATACTTTTTCCTATCATGATTTTCCAAAGATTATGTACAATGATGATTACACTGCAAACACTATCTCCCCACATAGACACATATCGCATGATAATGGGTACATGATGAAGTTAGACTATAACTGCTGATGTTTGGAAGCATATGTACTCGACATGCACACCTGCACGCCCTATGATTTCTTGCTTGCCCTCAGCTTCTTCCTTTGTGGTGAACTTCTATTCTTCTGCCCTCACTCCATCGCCTCGTATTCTGCCAGTGCCTGTAATTCAGGTTTAGGAAATTTCCCACGTCAGAAATAATTAATTTCTCTTACTTTCCATACACACTTCCATGCTAAAGTGCCTCTCACTCGTGCTCCAACTCTATGTTTCTGCGAAGTACACGCCTTTAATTCATTACTTACTTTTGTCACAACTAAAAAATCGCCTTTCCTTAATTCATGACAAACAAGWACCACATAACAAACCTTCATCATGTGTATGGAAATTCCGCTATCAGCCATCATCTGCCATGAAACATTACTTCTCCTAAGCAAACATAGTATACAATTACTCCGAACTCAGCGTGAATATGGTATTGACAAACACACTTGACAGAAAATATACAATGGCAATAACAACATGGTAGACCCTGCACACCAAATGCAAGCTGAGAATATTTCTGCTCGTCCACTGAAACCAACCCTCCTCACGCCATAAGTACACATGCATACGTCCTCTCCTTCTCTAATTCACCGTCCCATCATGCAGTGTATGCAAAGTAGTATTGCTTTCTGGGCCACACATGGCCGTAGATGTGGATTGGTCACCCTGTGTGACTGCATACGGTTTAGGAGTGCCAGTGCTCGTAGACAATTGGGCCCGCAACTCTCGAACCTCTTTCTGCATTTTCCTGAGAAGGTTCGATTCAAACTGTGACAATGCCCCTGTTCCATCCTTGCTTGATCGTCTTCCAATACCATCATCTTGTACATCCCTTTCCACTTCCMTGCCTTCTCCATCTTCCCCCTTCGATGAAGAGCTATGCTCCATTTCGACTTTGTCTTTCCTCTTCTTGGACCGCCCTCCATACCCCTTCTTCCTCCGCATTTCGAACTGGACTTCCTCCGGATCTGGCTCTCTGCCAAACTTCCTACGCAGGTCCTCCCAGATCCCGTCTTCTCCTCTTGGTCCTGTTCTGCCTTTATTAACTCTTGCGGCATTTACATATTTCATTCTCTCGGACAACTCCTTGCGATGTGGATCTCGGCGAATGCGGTTTAGACGCTTCCATACTCCAAGGTCTAGTCCAGATGGACACTCATCTCCTGACTTCATTGTATTGATTATGCGAGACCGTTGTTGTGTGACATACTTTCCTGCAAGTTTCCTGATGTGGGCATGGTCCACTGGTGCACTGTAGTCGAAAGTGTCTTTCAGCCGTCGTCTGACAATGCTCATGGCCTCCTCTGGTTGGTATTTTATGTTTGTTATAGACAGATCGAGTGCAGCACACAATTTCGTTAACTCCTGCTTCCATGCTCCAACTCCAAAGCCATAGGGAATGCCGAAGTTGTTAATTGTAATGTAGTGGCCCTTCAGCCCTTGCTTCTCTTTATTTCGTCTTGCATTCTCTCTTTCCACTTGCCTGCTCCGTCTCTCTTGCTGTCTCATTGACTCGTTCATAGGTGAACCACCATCGGCCTTCAGTACCTTCCCTTCCACATCAACATGTTTACATCGTCCTTGCTCTAAGCTGCTCCCTGATGATTCCTCAGAGTGACTGTATTCCCGATTAATTCGTGGTTGTCGCTTCTTTTGTCGAACCCTTTCATGCAATGCTGACCAACGTCGCTGCAGAGGATAACCACCACTCTCACCCGAGTCATATTCAGGATGAACATTCTCGTCTTCTCTACCCTGACGTCTACCACAATGACGACGATGTTCTGCTGATTTGCCTCTATGGCGGCGACTCCCCCTCGTGTGCTGGTCCCTTGTTCGGTTATCCAAGGACTGCACATTCACAAAAAACATATAATGAGTACAGACAAACGAAAACATACTAACTTACCAATCTCAACGCTAGAAGACGCTAATTTCTCTATTCCATAATAAGAAAGATCGCAGTCTCAATGTGCGATATGGAAATAATTGTCTCATATTTTGAAAGAAAAACATCTTACTAGTGATGAATCCGACTCTTCCCTGCCATTGGAATCTCTTTGACGTCGACGATGCTTGTTCTTGGAACTGTCTTCCCACCTAGGCCTTTGATCAGAGCCGAAGTACTCCACATCCGGTTCTTCGTACTCCTGTGACACCCTTCTTCCTTGACGATGTTTTGCGGACACATCTGATAGGGAGGGTGAGCGTTGCTGCCGACCACGGCTTAGAGACGGTGTACGTTCCCTCTCCTTCCCGAGACGTTGAGTAAACTCTTTGTCGACGTTGTGGATTGCATTACCCATCCTTGTCTCATTTCTTCCGTCTGCACACATCCACTTCCTGTTAAACATTACATTTCACGTAAATCACAGCGTATCTCATGACTGCAGTCAGCTTAGGACAACATATACATATATTCAAACAACTCACGGTTTTTAGTTCTGAGGAAACTGCTACAATTCTAATGATTCGACTTGCCTGCACATTTCCATTCACACATTCTGTTCCAAAGAAATACTTGTAAAAACATTATTTTCCCTCCATGACCACATACCACATGCTCGCTTTCTACTTTGTTCAAGGAGGGGAACTCTCTCACCCATTTCCACAATGGGCAGAACCACCTCGCGCCTCGACCGTAACTGAAGCACTTCATTCCTTGGGGTGAGTCTGCTGCCTGATGCCTTCACTACTATGTTGGCATCTTTGTTTCTAAAACTAGAGGGCTGCAGCACTTCATGCACATGAGCTTCGGATACTTCAGCAACAACTGTTTTCTTCATCCCCTTGGACTTCTGAACGCTTGTTTGTGCGCGCGTTCCCTAAGTTCTTGGTTCCACAGACGCCTCGACATTATAGTTGTCATGCGAACTCTTACCATTCCCTTTACGTCTAGGTTTTTTCCACTCCTGAAATGTTTCTCTGTCCTTGTCCATTGCATTTCTGGGCATTTTGAAAGCCTTCACATCACAAGAACTACTAACATGAAAACATGGATAAGTGGTAGAAGACTTTCTCAAGGGTTTAGGGTATCATGAACACATGCGATACATTGTTGGCACTTACATTAAAGTTAGACCACTAAAAAGTCATTGGGGTTGAAGTAGGTGGAAATATGACACCCACATTACAAAAAAATTGGTGATTGCTATGTAAAGTAATTTGACATACCTGTTCTACAGATTTCTCCTTCCTATACACCTCCCGCCGTCTTCTCCGTTGCTTTCCGCTCCTCAGTAATTGCTGTGTAGGAAACTGAGTGTCCGCAACATTGACAACATTTATTTCGTCCTCCTCGCCTTCAGATATGTCGTGAGTCTCTGAAGTTGTTGTTTCCGACTGCTCCAAGTACTCGGAGGAACCAGGTGACAATTCCACACTTGGAGTCCACGTCTTGTCTGTCGAACCGTCCAACGTAGTATCTGATTCAATTATCGTCTCTTCTACTTCTGTGGAATGTAGGCTCGCAGTTGCCTTCCTATTGTTAGGTTCAGTCAATACCGTGTATCGTTGCTGCTTCACCACCTTCACTTCTCGATCTTCAAGCGACTTCATTGTGTTTTCCTTCTCTTCCACAACAACAACATGGGGTAAGGCGAAAAACGAGCGATCGTGTGCAATCTTGGGTCCTGCATCCAAGGGGGAAGTCCACTGCATGGAACTACAGCCTGCGCCGCTCTCTGCATTTCCTTTGTACAAAAATGGCACCAGTGGAAAGACATCACCTCCAATAGCATTCCAGCTTCGATTTCCATATGTCGCTGATGGAATTGGAGCTTCTGGGCCGCTGACATTCCCCTTGCAAATTGGACGGATGAAGTTAGTATTTCCATATTAAAAAAAGGAAARCTCCAAGTCTAATGTCAGCAAGTCTGTACTCTTCCTCAAAAGCAACTTTCTTTTTAGGGCAACATTGAACAAGCATACCCTAGAATATCACTTTGYAGAAGAGGCARCTATATTCAGTAAACTTGAAATTGGAACTCCAATACATAGAGAACGATGACAGCTGCTACTTTCATCCACTACGCTTGCATGTTACTGTTCCGGGACTACTCTGCCTAGTATTCCGTGCCTTCATGGCGTAATTCCTTTCCATAGTGCTTTTGTCAAGCGCCCTGAATTTTTTTTTTTTTTAGAACAAAGTGGTTGAAAACGGCGTACTAAGTTCTACGTGACTACGCATCAAGCATTTCAGCAGTGGTGCAGTTGCAATTAATTGTAGGAGGCGGACACCTGCCTGCAGCGTTCCTCGAGACTCACGTTCACAATTTTAGGTACGCAGCCGAGCTTCAACATCCTTCATTTTCGCAGGTAATATCCATTTGTAGCAAAAATTTATTACACTTACTTCCCACTAACCCCAATTTATTAGAAACATTGAACGTGGATGTGTGGGCAATTTTACTTACAGAGATGGCGACGGCCCTAGTTTCTCCAACGCTCGTTCGCTCATGCTTAGCAGGACGTCGAAATTGGAAAATATTTCATCAGTCGTTCCTGCCGTTCGAGAGTTGTGAAGGTCTTCGCCGCCGGACATCTTTTTCGCCTCCGTCACTCAGGTACGCTTCGTTTCAGTTTAATGTTATACAGACCTCTTTGAACACTTCCTCTGATCCGAAGTCCTTCATATGCAAATAGAAGAAATTTTAGGAAGACAGAAATCATTGATGAATTGACAGGTGAGGTTTCAAGAAATAAATCCTTCTGTAATAGCCGCCAAAATAAGCGGCTATTGAATTCTGTGTATCACAAGGGATCATGTCAATCTCTAAAAATCTTAAATCTTAATAGCAATATCTTGTACTCTGATACTAGAGCATGCTATTCCCAAACTTATTTTAGAATTCGATTTGATTTCATAGTGTTCGTTGATGGTAGGACGTTTTTTTAAGAACTAAGACGGACGTCGTGGTCGCTTGCTCAGTACGCTAGGGAGCATCTCATTCAAGCGTTGTGCTCGCATCTTCATCAGCTGAGGAAAATTAGAGGACGAGTTTGTGTTCCTCCCTTTGGCCGGAGAAGATTATTGTGGTGGAAAACAGTGAACGGAAACACAGTGCGTTCTTACGTCAACTTCACCTTCCTGCAGACCATGTCGTGTCAGTGACCGCGAGGAAGCGAATACATCAAAATAGTAAGTATTTACAATTCTACTGTTCTTCAAATCTAATCAAGTAGGCACTGCAAACATTCAGTTGTCATTCTTGTTGTTTTTTCTTCCCACGCTGTAGCGTCATCCTACTTGCACTTCATGCCGTTTGGTTTGGTACAACTGCATTGAACATGTCCTATCCATAGTCAAATATCCCTCCTTTCACTAATTTTTTTAAATTTGTTCACTCTTTCTCATGACTTATAAGTTATATGAACTTACCAACAACTGTAACATTCATTCAGGGTGCACATGTGCTRCTTGAAATTACGAATGTGATTATAGCAATTGAGGGTAACTTGCATATCACATACATTCATTTGCGAAGCCATTGACAGGAAATTGCACTCAGAGGCAGAGGTCAGTTACAAAGCCATTGTGCTTTTAATTGACATATCTTGCGAACTGTCTGCATTACTTGTGTCCCCTTTTTACGAATAAACGGTCATYAGTGAGTATGCCTAGACAGTCTGTTTTGAAAGCCGAACCGCTCTTTAGAAGAAAGAGATGTAGACTACCTAGTCCGGATTCGGAAGATGAGAAAGTGCAGGCTCTTCGATTCATTTCAGGTCCTACACGTTCTTCAGAGCAGGTCAATAGCAGTTATGCAGTGCCGGAAGATGTTTGTGCATCCGGATTGACTCTTCACTTGTACGACAGTAGCAGAAGTGAAATACTGTCCAGTACAGGATCAGAGGGACATGGTGTTGTGGAGACAAACGCTGTTGTCAAAAACAGTAAACCGAAAGTAAGTATCATGGCTGAGGTACAAAAATTACAATTAGAATATGACGCTATCACTATAAGAAACCTGCGTTTTTGACCACGTTTCCGCAAAAACACGTGACGTCCAAAAAAACGTCTGCCTGTTTTAAATGACATCCTGCGTTTTTTGAAAAACGCGAGCTGGATTCTGCGATCTCGGATGACGTCCAAGCTAACAAGGACAGAAAAGCTTGCAAACATGTTGTTGTCACTAGAAACGTCACGTGTCACCCTTGTGTATGCAAAATTAGGAGGAATACAAATAAATTGGGGAAGTAGGACAAAAAGGGGGAATAATGAAGAAGACATGGATCGTAATGAAGCAAATGGAACATCTACAAATAATGCTCACCATAAATAGAAATTGGAAATTCATTAAAATATGGGATGTAATTAAGAAACAAAAATGGGGTGTAAGGGAAAAAAAAAAGGTGTAAGCAAAAAAAATGGGGTGTAAGGAAAAAAAATGGGATGTAAGGTTGCATGTGTTGCAGACATGCATAATGACAATGAAATTCGGGTCCAGAACTTGGCACACCATATTCATTAATAAAGGAAAACTTCATGCATGCTCTGCAGACGTCCACAAGGACGTCATAGGAAATGTCTGTAATAACATCTTTGACGACATTTTCTGGGCCTTGCATGTGACATGCACTTCAACAACGCTGTCATCAGCCAAACTATTCCAAAGGTCGTGTGCCCAAATGCAATCACTACTCTCCCTATCTTCTATCCCCTTCTTGCTGCCTTGGAGCCTCCGGTGCTGGCGAGATGAATATACTGCCTGCTCTTGCCGCTTCTCTAACGGGCTCTGACTCCAAAGCAACGTGTTGTAGCCCCGCAAAGTCCTCATCATTACCCACTTCAATCATGGAAGGAATGGGCTGATTGTCTTCGAGGTCCCCACGTCTCCCCCTCACATCTGTACGACATATCACCTTCCAACCTGGTTTCTGAGGATCATCTGAAAAGAAGACTTGCTGACAATGCATGGGAAATGCAAAAGAATTTGTATGGACCATGCCGTCCATGTGATTGAAATTTGCAATTGCAAAGCCGTAGCGATCTCGTTGCACATTAGGAAAACAAACATCATTGGTGCCGCGAACCCAATCGCAAACTAGCTCAGTCGTGCAATGATTTCGGTAGTCCAACTCCAAGATCTCTTCAATGTATCCAACATAGTCCTGCGTTCTCTCTAAAGGTTGCCCGTTACGAAGCCCCCAACGAAGTTGCCGAGTGAATGAGGCAACCACACAAGAATCTCGTGTAACCAATCCGATTTCGGCGCTACGGATGTGGAGGTGCATGCCAATGGCATGCATTTGACGATGTGATGTTGCGCACCGCTCAGGAGGTTGCACGTACTGTGCAACGTCTGCGTCCACATGCTCACCCGCATCTTGCATGGTCTTCAATCAAGCGGTCAACCACGAAGCAAATGTAGGCAAATCAAAAAGGTTTGCTGGGTATCGCACTGCCACTGAACGATGGCGGCGGCGGAATTGTTGCCGAAATGCCTCTCTTTCTTTCCACCGTTGGCATCTTGCGGTGAATCCCAATATGGTTGTAGTCGGGAGAGGCATTGTGTGCACGCATATACGTGTCGCATAGTATTTCCTCGGACATCCTTTCACGCATGCATTTGAAGCATGTGCGTCACATATGACATYGTCGTTGACGTCATTGGAGACGTCTTCAGTGACGTTTCAAATGTCACTGAAGACGTCAAAGTGACGAACTTCATGATGAAGGGTATCAAAAACAGTACTCATCATTTTTGCAAGGCCATCTTGCAGCCAGTAAGTCCGCCTAAGTAGTGTCTTCTGCGTGCCTTGCAGATGGGTTACGCTGCATGCTGGTTTTGAAACAATGAAACCGCCAGTGCCATTCTTTTTTTTTTTGAAAACTCGACAATTTTCTACTCGTGCAGGTTCAGAATGAACAGGTCCGTGTCTTTTTCTTGTAAGGGAACTCATACTGCCTTTTATTACCGTATATCCTCCACYTTGTTCACAATCTGTTGCGACCGGACCATGTTCTCCAGAACGACTTCGTGTCACCAGCAACGCCTCTGAAAACGTCATTGATAACACGCATCCGTACCGCAATCATTGGAAAACCCCACGTGTCTACTGTCGAGAATTGCAAGAAGACTGCTGTAGAAGAAACGTCAAATGCAAGCTTAGGATTCGATTCACTTTAATTCCTAGGCACCTAAGGAATTGCTTGGGTTCGAGGATTTTTCTTACCAATATGGCACTCAACTTCGCTTCAGCCAAACGCACTAGAATTGTTCGTTTTGCAGATGCTGCCAACGAAGGAYGTTGCGTGAATGGGGCCGAATCTGACGCTGCACTTGTTTTGAGCAATCTAGTCAGTCAATGTGCAGGGCGGCCTCCTCGGAAGAGTGCGATGAAGAAACCTGGAGTGGACACCAACAACGGATAYGTAGCACAATTGGAAGATGCGCTCCAAGCAACTGCCGTCGTCGTTGGAAACAGTCCTCCTGCTGTCGGATCCGCCGACCCACCTGAAGTGAGGGTGTATGATTTTTTTTGCTTGAATTTCCATAGCAGCAGCCGTGAACCCTTGCGTCGTAGTCGGGAGAGGCCAGATCGCTGGAGGGCGGGGGGTTCCGGAACGGCCGCTCGAGGCTGCACCACAGCAGCGAAACCCTAGCGCGTGGCCGGCATTGATGCGGGCTCCTTGTTGGGTATAGGGGCCTTACCCGCGAGTATAGGGCACCCTTTCCCGCCGTCGGAATTCATCGCGCACCCGTCTCCTAGCTCCTGTCCTCTCCAAGCCTCACCGTCGTCTCTTCCGTCGTAGGAGGCGGCTGCAGCAACGTCGTGGGTGCTCTGTAGTTTATGTTCAAATTTTGAATTTCTCTTGCGCGCACCACCCTCTCAATTCGAGATCGGCTGGCTGCTGCAGCGACGTCGTGGGGCCTTGTGCCTTGGTTGAACCGCATGCATTTGAACATGTTTTGTGCGCGCACCACCCTCTCAATTTGAGATCGGCTGGCTGCTGGTCCCCCCTATCGCACTTCATCGGCGGTGAGCGTTGGGGTTGCGGCTGTCGGACTTGATTCGGGTTGCGCTGGGGTCGTTGCTGGCTGCTACTGTCCCGCTGCGCCCCATTTTTTTGCGCTGTACGTTCTGTTGGGAGAGTCCGGAGCTCGGTTCTGAGGGTTTGGCCTGCCTTGTGTGTGCAGGACGCGCATTTCTGTATATAGTGGAGAGGGGATCCCAATTCCATGCCGAAGCCAAGGTCGAACTCCGGGAAACGGAGGAATCCGAGTGCCCTCATTTTGGAGGATGATTCTCCAGCAGAACCCCGCATGCGGTTAGACACTGAGCGTCGTTCGAAGCGCCGTGAAGACGTGGGGATAGACGTCCATGTCGGCACTGCCCTGAGTACCATCCGTTGCCAGTGATGTCATGCAGTACACCAGGAAGAACAATCCATTGCTATCCACGTTCGTGTGCTTCGATGTTCACTTCAATGTCTAGGGAAAGGTCCATGATGTTTGGCAAAATGTCAACGGAGTCACTAGAGATGTCGAGAAAGACATCAAGAAAAACTAAGAAATGTCGTTGAAAACATCCTGAGGAACTAATGAATGTCATTGATAACAACAAACCAATGTTTTTGCAAATGAACCACCCCGTCTGCAATGTCTCATATGACGTCTCTCTTGATGTCGACCGTGACGTCTCCACGTTGTGTACGATGTCACGGAAGACAAGCCAGCACACACGGAACCCTCTACGAAATGTCCACGTGGCATGTGATGTGGAAAAGCCACGTCAATTTTTTGGGGGGTCCACGTCAGCAATTTTGATGGGTCCACGTCACTATCCCGGGCAGTCCAATTTTTTTTTAAAAGAAGTCCGCGTGGCAGGAGCTGCCCCAAAAACAGTTGATGTGGCACTATGGACCCCTCCACGTGCCACACTTACATGAGTTTGGCCTTTGCCGATTTCTCGTGACGTCACCAGAAATCTTCATGTTATATGTGACGTTTGACAAAATTTTGGCACGTTTTTCCATGTTAAAAAAAAAACGTATTTCGGACGACATCAATGATGACAGGCAACGCGTAGAAATCAACGCAGTCCATGTTTTTTTCAACAGTCACCAAAAACGCAGTTTTCTTATAGTGTATGGCTGTTAAATATGGCTGGCTGAGCACACAGGAATTAGAGTTACAGAGAGTTAAGTCTCGTTTGGCAGACGAATCGGTTCCTTCCTCCAAAGCGGAGAAGAAAAAAATTCTCAATGTCTGGAATCCTCGGGCTTCAAGAGTAATGCCTGTAGGGAGTATGTGAACTCTCATTTCTGTGCCACTGCAATGACATGTTTCCTTCATCGTTTTAATACAGTGCAACTTTTTCATTAAAATTCAATTTGTTATGCACATCCATGTGTCTGGTACTGTGCATTAACTATATTATTGTGTTTCTAACTTGCTGTTTTTTTCGCTTACGGCATGTTGTATGGGTAGTGAAATAATTGTTTATCCGCCTATATAGTTGATTGGCATTTGTACTGTACACTACAAAATGTGTTTGTGAGAGGTGTCGTTTTTGTAGCAGGTCTGTAATTCTTTACCATGGCACGCCGAGTGCAAGGAGCAGCTTACCGTATTGAACAGTCCATAGCTACAAGGCAAGGTTTAGCATCATACCCATGTGCTTGTTGACGTTGTCGCGGTGGCAGACTGAGGAGCACTGCCCTGGTTGCCTTGCACCACAGACGGTATGGACGCGACCCATACATGCGTTACCCAGTCCTTGTAAGTACTTCTGTCTATGTAAGTGTCTTCAAAATTCAATTGCAAACAATGATACTGTCGCTTTGTTAATGTCATGTTCATCAATTTAGTTTGTTTGATTGTGTTCCACGGTATGCCATGAATGTGTTGATTTTGTATAGGTTGTAATTTCTCACAGTTCAGGAGTGCGGGTATTGACGATGTTGTCTTCGCAAATTAATGAAGCCGGAACTATGTGACTTTTGGTATGAACTGGTCAATTAATTTTTTCTGCTTCACGAAAAAAAATTGGTCCATTCTATGAATATAGTGCATGCATTAATATTTCATTTAACTTTTCACAATTGTGCAGACAGAAGACGGTTGCAATATAAGAGGACCAGCTGAACATGATGAGCAAGGGGAGGAAAACTATGCATCGAGAAGTGAAGACTCAGACGTACCTCGATTTGTGTGGCCATCACAAACCAAGGTTGAAGTCAAGAACATGGTGGAAGATGCATTTGCCTGCGCTAATGATTTACACGCTGAGGGAATGGATAGCAACGGAGTCTCAGCAGATGATGCACCTGATCCAGTAGATCACAATGTGGGAGTAAACGTGGCTGACATGGAGAAACTCATTCATGAAAGTACACAACCTTTGTATGACGGATGTCTAGTAAATAGACTGCAGGCTAGCATTGTTTTAATGAACATGGTTAATTTGTATGGAGTTCCACATACATTTCTAGACAAGTTGCTGAGCTTCGTAGCAATGGACTTATTACCTCAGTCCAACTGCTTGCCAAGAAACACATACAAAACCAAAAAACTCATTATGAAGATGGGGTTGGAGCACCAAGCCATCCATTGTTGTCCGGATGGTCACGTCTTATACGAAGGAGTGGAGTACGAGGGTATGTCTGAGTGTCCAATATGTGCTGCACCAAGATACGTGTCAGGCTCTCTTACAGTACCAAGGAAGGTGCTGCGTTATTTTCCTATCATACCACAATTGCAGCGACTTTTTCGATGCCCTGAGGTGGCACAACTCATGAAGTGGCATGTGAATAATAAGTCTGAAGATGGGTATATGCGTTCTGTGGTAGATAGTCCGCAGTGGGCAGCCGTGGATGTCATTGATCCCACCTTCAAAAATGAGGACAATAATTTATTCATGGGGATGGTAGCGGACGGTGTGAATCCATTCGGAAACCAGAGCACGAAGTATTCCATCTGGCCAGTCCTACTTGTAATATATAATCTATTTCCCTAGCTGGTTGCTAAAAAGTTTTTCATTTCTTTGACTTTGCTTATTCCAGGGGAGAAGGCTCCAATTGGCGAAGCATTTGATGTTTTCCTTGGCCCACTTGTACGAGATTTGCTATTGCTGTGGGCGGGGGTACCGGCCGTGGACACATCCGTTCGTGGTACTCTGCGAATGTTCATCTTGAGGAGCATCCTGTTGTGGACCGTGAACGACTTTCCAGCATACGGACAGATTTCAAGACAACAAACCAAAGGCTACAAAGGATGTCCAGTGTGTGTGACAGAAACATGTGCTGAACACTCGCGGGGGTTGTCAAAAATGGTGTACATGGGACATCGGCGGTGGTTGCCAGAAGAACATCGATTTCGAAGAGCTCGCATACCTTTCGATGGCAATACAGAGCAACGAGAACCTCCTACTAGGCGTTCAGGTCAAGAAATTTTGGAGATGGTTGAGGAGCGGGCTCTTTTTCTTGCTGAGGGAGGTCGTGAGGATGGAGATGACAATCCAGTGAAAGTGAATGGGGTGAAAAGGATCAGCGTTCTATTTCAACTACCTTATTGGGCGGTAAGTTCACTTTTTGCTAGTTCGTAGTTAAATTCTTGATCTTGAAAGGCTTGTACGTATGTATCCTTAASAATTGAAATTTTTTTTCATGGAGACTTCGGTCACTTCACTGTCATTGATGTTCATTGGTCGTCCATGCGTTGATGTATCAATATAGGAAGCTTAAGAWGACTGGAAATCTGTAATATGATTTGACTTTCATGGTTTTCGGAYAGTCATGAATTGCCRCAAGTTAAACTAGRTTGTCTGCAGGCARGATATGAGTTCTWATTTGAGGTTATCGYTGATTTAAGTTAACAATGTTTCRCGGTTTGAAGGAATAGGTCRATGTACAAGTCTTTGTTGTCAATTATTTATTCAAGTCTGAATGGTTGACCGATTCGTAGTTGTTCATTCGTACATGAAGCTTATGTGGACGGTGAAAGTCATGCCTTAACCAGAACGTTTATATGGAAATCGACCTTAGTAAAAACAGAAATGCATGGGTCACATTTGTGGCCACTAGTGAGAAGTGATCCTCGTTTTYCGGGTTTGCACATCTACTGTGGAACTACAGTATTTGTGATCACTAAATGAAAATYGGCAATGACATGTCACCTCTCATCATTTATGCAGGACCTTCCCTTACGACAGATGCTGGATGTAATGCATTGTGAAAAAAATATGTGCGATAACATATTGAGGATGCTAATGGGAGAGAAAGACAATCCAKCTGTCAGACTTGATTTACAGCAGAGGGGAATTAGGCCTCAACTATGGCTTGAACAAAGAGGTGCAAATGGAGATCGACTGTGGCTACCCGATGCTCCGTATGTTCTGTCCATTGCAGATAAGAAGGAGTTCTTCAGTGCCCTACAATCTATTAGGACACCATCGCACTATGTGTCTAGTCTATCTACTAAAATTTCGAAGGGAAAGTTGCGTGGGTTGAAATCCCACGACTATCACATTTTACTGCAGCAAATTTTGCCTATGTGCCTCAGGAATGTAGGGGACAAGCGCGTCATGGGGGCCATCATGAGAGTTAGCCGACTTTTTCAGAGGCTATGCATGAAGGCGATCCACCCTAACAGCAAAGAGCAATTGATGGAAGATGCCGCTGAGACATTGTCAAGCTTGGACCGTGAATTTCCTCCGTCGTTCTTTGATATTATGGTGCACCTCACTGTGCATCTAGTGGAAGAACTTTTCATATGTGGCCCAGTCCACACAAGGTGGATGTATCCATACGAGAGGTACTTCAAGGGTCTAAAGGGATTTGTCAGGAACTTGGCAAAACAGGAGGGCAGTATCACGCAAGGTTATCAAGTGGAGGAAGCTTTGGGCTTTGTGACGGAGTACATGACACAATACAGTCCAAAAAGTCGGCGAGTTTGGGACAGCAAGGAAGACCCTTCTATGACGGACGAAATAGTGGAAGGAAAAGGAAGACCTCGGAAGCTGTCCGAGCAATTGCGGAAGTGGGTACACGATTTCATTCTTGAAAATGTTGACCAGCTGCAGGTGTATCGTGCATAAGTATTCATCAAATCTCATTCTTAATTATATGTCTTGTTGATGAACTCCAGCGCTCCATAGTCTCCCAAGCTTGTACATTGAATTACATGTTTAAGTGTCTTGGAATTGAAGGTTGAAGTTGAAAGTGTTGGAATGGAAARGGGAGGGTGGAGGGTGGAGCAAGTTCTCAKATTGGAAGGGTAAAGCATTTCTGGAGTTTTTTTTGCAGTTCCATTTTTTTTTCCTCCTGGACGTTACCTATGCATATTGATTACGGCATGTAAGGTCATTATCAAGGAGAGTGGAATGTGATGTGGTCTTCGTAGTGGTGTTCATGTTAGTTGTTGTAACATTTAAAAATTAAACTAGAAGAGTTTGAACAGAGGATGCAGATCCTTAAAAGATAGAAAAGCTGTACTAAGGTACATCAATATTAATAAATTTGTCTTATAGCTTAATTGTATGTGTATTTATGTCATGCAGTCGGTACGAGGAGCATCACGYAGCTCTGACAGCAGAGCGCATGAGGTTCCGGAGGTTGAACCCACGAAGACGGGGGCAGCGGTCCACACCGTTTTCTCTTGAGCTTGCAGAACCCAAGACATTTGCAGAGTGGTTGGAGGAAGAAGTGAATCAGAGAATGCTAGCAAACGGTGTGGAGGTAGAGGCTGATGTGATTTGCCTGTCGAAGTTGCCCTCGGAACTGGCAACGAAGTACCGCAGCATGTGGGCTTTTGGAAATCACCTTCGAGTAACAAGTGCGGAAGAGCAGCTCAAGACCTGTGACTCAGGCGTGGCAGCGATGTTTCGGCGGCCATGGAGGTCCGGGTTGAGGGACTGAAACCTTGTTGTCGCCGATGTGGAGTATGTCGGAGAATTGCAAGAAATAATTGAATTAAACTACAGAGGCCTTTGTGTCATTGTCTTGTTCTGTAGGTGGGTGAAGGCCAACTATGTTGAAAATGCGGCAACGGTGAAGAAAGACAGGTGGGGCTTTACAGTAGCCAACTTCAATCGAGTAGTTCCTTTTGAGCCAGAAGCGTTTGCCTTTCCCATGCATGTGGAGCAAGTAATATTTGTTGATGCAAGGGAGGACCCTGGATGGAGAGTAGTGTTATGAAAAGAAATAAGGGCACGCCGCGTGCATGGAAATCTTGGTGCCGTCGAGGATGGAGGAATGTTTGCTGTAGGTGACGACGAAGACCATGAGGGGCTACGAGTGCCGGACGTTATTCCAGAAGCGAATGAGGCCCCATTGCCAAGTRGAAGAAACATTCGCAGGCAAGATGCAATAGCGGATTTCTTAGCGGAGGTTCCAGTGGCAGACTTGGACGTGGGTGAGTCTGGATCATCTTCGTCTGACGAGAATTGAGATGTCCATGCCAAGCAAGCTTATAGTCGAAAGAGTAAGCACAGTATGGATGTGTCATGATCTGTCATGAAAGAGGTCTTCTGTAGTGGGATCATGTGTTTGTTTAAGAAATCCCATTGGTTAGCGCAATGTGTGCAATGAATGTGCACATGCAATTAGAGTTCGTAGTTTTCGCTGAAATGTGCTTAGCGGAATCTGAACCACTAAGACTGAAAGGAGAGGTCGTTCCGTCGTTGAAGAAAATTTGAGTATGCAGAGACCACTTAATGTTTACAGTAGTTGAAGGTTGTTTGAATGCTATGTAGTGTACGTTGCCAGTGTGAGTACAGAATCCATTGGCGGAATCAACTCCGCCAAGCATTGTATGAATCCAGTACTTCAGAACTATTTAATGTGAAGGTTGGTCTGGGTTAAAACATGTGTACAGYACTATTTATTTATGCAYATGTCGTGAATGCCGCATTTAATCGAAATTGAAAAAGCAGGAGAAGTCTAAACATAACTTTCAGTCATTTTTGAACTTGTAAAAGCAAGAAAACCGTAAACCGAAAATTGCAATGGCGAGGAAGTTAGTGAAGCCAAAGTGCAGAGGTTAAATCTTTCATCATGAACAGTTTCCCAGATTTTAGGGAGCGCAGGAGGTACTACTTAACAAAAAGGCAATTAATTCCTCGGAAGGCAAGTGGATGAATATCACTAGGGTGGCCATAACGAAATCTTGGAAAATGACACCCTAAAAATAACGGGATAATGGAGAGAATAGTACCTTCATTCGGTTCAGTAAAACCTGATTAGTAATGCCCAAAAAATAGACCTACGGTAAGTCCCAGGGAGATGAAAGTGAGGACGGGGAACTTTAACCGCATTGCCTTTTATTGGCAACTGTCACTATTGGCCCTTTTGACGTGGAAAAACACGTCATACAAAGAAGCCACCGACCTGCCTCAAACAGCAAGTAATTGAACCTCTGTTAATACCATATCCAAATGGGTAGAAGCGGCTGTTTCAGCATTCCACAGTGTTGGTATCAACATATAATCGCAGAAAAAGTGTTAATTTGGGCTGCTCTTTCTAGTAGTGTTTTAGTAACTGCTTGTGCAAAGCAAAGGCATGCTTATTTTTGTAATCCGATCATATAGAAGAGACTATTTAGTTAGTTTTTTTTCGCTCTGAGGGTTTTATACCCTCCTACTCTAAATCCATGGGATGAGCTTGCAGCGGAAGATGGAGGTTGCGCAAGCAAAATCCTTGAGATTCTGTATGCAAATGCAAAAAGTTGTAAGTGGCGCAACACGGTAGCATCCTTAGTGGAGTATGTTGCAATATGTCTGACCCTATTTCAACTTGTGCAAGTGCTCCGCCACCAAAGATTTGATTGTAATTCCTTTGTTATGGACAACTTTGACCGCAACATGGAGGTGTATTCCAGATCCTAGCAAGTTTCTGCTTTGCTATGCAGCATCTACATATAGTTCCTCTATAAGATTATTTGATTCTGATTTGGATGAGCTTTGTGGAATTGTAGTCCAAGATTAAGAGGCTTGTGAAGTTGTTGTCCAACATGGTGAAGATTGGCGGGGCAATTCTTTTTTGTGGATGATCCATGCAGCCATGTTTTAATAGTAGCACTATTTGGGGGGAGGGGGTGCTCCTGAAGATAATATTATATAGTTTTGGGCATTTCATGTTGGGTGAGGTGGTATTTTTCATTTTGTGTTCTGGACTGCTTGCAATTAGAACGGCTTTGACAATTGTAGTACGTCTTGGAATTGTGTTTTTAATACATTAGACCCTTTTTTCATTCGCTTATGTAATTACATTTGTGTTGTATCAACATGGATTATGCTTGGATTCCTGTATGTTTGCTTGTTTTGTGGAAGTAAGTTCTATATTTATAAAATTAGAGAATGTTCTCTTTTAGTATGGTCTGCTAAGTCTTATGTATTTCTGTTATTATGAATACGAATGAAGACATTGTTAGATTTCCTGAGCCCACCTCTACTACAACTAGTTATATTTTGTGTTGGATTTCAGCTTGTTTTTCATGCTTGAGTTTGGGCATGCGTTTGGGATTTAGAGATTTCACTACTAAATGCATACTTTAGAGAAAAGACTATCTTGTGTTGAGAGCTTTAAGCCTATTTCTCATTTCTGTCCCCTTTCCATTGTTTCTCTTTTCAATTTTTTCCAAGTCATTAGTTTTGTCTTTAATCTTAGGAGTATTTGCCTTTTCTACTTGATTTTTTTTTAATATTGAAGTAAGGGTATTGAAAATTTTCCCTCCTTGCGAATTCTAAGTGATGGTACAAGGGCCTAAAATACCATGAATTCCAAAATTAGGTAATAATAGGGACCATATAATTATTTATGAGGAGCTAAATACCCTCTTTCCAAAAAAAAACTGGGCACACGTGATGTGTAAATGTCTACATGGAGCGACCCCCCCATGAAAATTAATTTGATTTGATTTCCTCTTGCCTTTTAAGGATATATATATGAAAAATATTTAAGGGGTTTTACACCTTAAAAAAAGAAAATCAACGATACAAGAAATATTTTTCTGTTATTTTTTTTGGAAAAATAAATGGAGTTGTTATCTAACTCAAATTATTTTATATTTTTTAGACCTTTGTAATATTGGTTATAAATTCCGAAGTTGAAATTACAAAACGCTCTACAAGCAACTATTGACAAATGCAATTGGTACATTGAAAAAAAATATGTATCTTTGAGTTAGAGAATGCTTTTAAACCTCCAAAATGGACCAAGGCCATTTTTCTATCCAGATCCACTTAGAAATGCCATTTTTGTTGTTTTGTTTCGAAAAAGTAAAAAAATGTTTGTTTAGAATTCAACCAAAAGATCTTATACTTTACTCATCTAAGATTTTGTGGTAAAAATGTCATAAAGTTTGCCCATACTAATTGGAGAACATTAGCATTCAAAGTAGGAAATATAAATTTTTGAATATTGGACTACAATTTCAAATGACTTTGACCACCATTCATAGAATAATTTTGCACTATCAACTTTGAATTAAAAAAAAAACTCTTGAAGAATATTTGAGAGTCTAGGAAAAAAAATTTAAAATAAAACATTTGATTTTCATTTTTTAAAAGATTGTTATGTAGAAAGAAGTCCAAGCTTTAAAAAATAAATAAGTCATTAATGATAGCTTTAAAATGGGATTGAAACACAATAATTCCAATGGTGAGATTTTCTTAGCAAGTAAAAATTAACCTTGGCAAAAAATTAGTTGTAGGAAATTGTGAAAATTGCATTCAGAAATGAATCCTAGGAGTTATTTTCTCAAAAAGATGCTTAGATTGTCCAAAAAACAAGATTGTCCTTAACTTTCTCATTACTAGTCCATATAGAATGAATAAAAGCTTTGCATGCAGACAAGAGTATAATACTATAAGATTTTTTTTTTAATTATTTGACTTGTAACAATTTTTTTGGTATTGCTCATTGAGTTCAATTTTAGGCTTTGGAGGTTGTAACTTTTGATCCTGGGCACCAATTGTAGCAAAAGTTATATTTTCACTAAACTAACAAATTTTCTATATTATGAAAGAGTACAAAAATTTTCACCAATAAATGAGGTCATAGAAAGCTATCAAAAATCCATTTGGGCGATTTGTCTTCCGCGGGAACACTAGTCTTTTGGGATACTATTGAGCATTATTTGAGCATGACCTTTTTTTTCAATTAAAATATTAAATTGATCGAAGTAATGGAGTTGATTATAGAAACTCAATACGTGAGTCAATTGCAACCACTACAAGAGAAAAGGGTGTTTTAAATATAGTCCTAGTAGTATAGTCTTTTAAGTAATGACCTTACAGGAAGGTTTTTAATAAAAATTTATTGAATAGTCAGTCTTTTCAGTAAGATTTTACTAAAAACCTTCCTGTAAGGTCATTACTTAAAAGACTATACTACTAAGACTATACTTAAAACACTCTTTAACATAGCCTCAATACAAGACAATCCATAAAATAGATTTGGGTATTTTCATTTGTATTGCATATGACTATGTTTTCAAAAATCAATAGTTTGGACTATTATGATATAATCTCATATATAATGTCATGTGCATATTAAAGTATATGTTATCCATACTGAATACAAGGTTATTATTTGGTATATACACACACATTGACATTTATGATCATGTTTTTTAGAATTGGAATTAAAAAACACAACAAAAATGACAATAGAATTGAAGTATATTATTGACAAGTTTGGAAGTTCTTAAAAGTTAGATGCTTTAATCTTTAAAGGTCCGGGGCACATTTAGGGCAGAAATTGTCAAAAACTGCCATTTTTTAGGGCAGCAAGAAAAAAAATGTTTTTTCAAATTTCAACCCTATAAATTTGTACTAGACTTCTCTGGAAATATGTGGAAAAAATTTCAGAAACTTTGACCACATGGATTGAAAGATTATAATGTCTGAAGTTAGGTCTCGAGTTAGGTGAAAATGTTTTTTTCCAACCTTGCCTGATAGGGCCTGGAAACTTTAACTCCTTCTAGGATGAGATTTTTGAACTACACATGGTTATTTTTTTTGACATTTGCATCTTGTATCATGTTAGCTACATGCATGTCAAATTTCAAAATCATAGGAAGAGTTTTGCACATGCTGCCCGAAGCTGTTGGGGTTGTCCTAAAAATTCAGGGTAGCATAGCTTTTGATCTGGGCACCTGATTGGAAAAAACAATTAGATTTTTAGGAAGGGATTACATAGATACATATTGTATCCAAATTTCATGAGCATTGGACCAAAAATGACTTCATACGAACTTACCCAAGATTTCTTGTGTACGTTAAATGGACACTTGGTCCTTTATGAGTTAAAAACATTGCAAATAGTGCATTCATTCAAATGCAATTATACTAAATATGATATATTGGCAATCACCACAATTCTTAATTTTATTGTAAAAAGCCTATAACCAACAATAGTCTATTTAATTAGATTAAAATAATTGGATTTATTTATATAAAAATATAAAATTATGCAAGTGCTAAACATTTCTCAACCAAAATGTACTGACAAAGTACAACCAATGGTATTTAATGAAATCCATTGTCATTCAAGCTTTGAATACTAAGTGGTGGAATGTGTAAAAAATTAGTATATAATATTAAGAGATTTTTCTTTGAACTACAAGAATCCATGGATTTAGAAAATTTATCAATTTATAATTCAGTTTTTTGAAAACTTAACTCCTAAAGGACCAAGGCACATTTTGGGCAAAAATTGTCAAAATCTACAACTTTTTAGGGCCCAACAAGAAAAGAATGAAAAAAAAAGTTTTTTTGAAAATTCAACATTACAAATTTGTACTAGACTTCCTTGGGAATAAGCAAAAAAAAATTTAGAAACTTTAACTACACGGATTGAAAAATTATAACGTTTGAAGTTAGGTGAAAAAGTTTTTTTTTCAACCTTGCATGGTAGGGCCCACAAACTATAAATCCTTCTAGAATGAGGTTTTTAGACTAAACATGTTTATCTTTTTGACATTTGCATCTTGTATCATGTAAGCTACATACCCACCATATTTCAAAATCATAGGAAGAGTTTTGTACATACTGCCTAAAGCTGTCCAAGCTGCCCGCAAAGTCTAGGGTAACATAACTTTTGATGCAGGCACCAGATAAAAAAAAATTAGGTTTTCAAAAAGGATATGTATAGTTACACATTGTATCCAAATTTCATGAACATCCAACCAAAAATGACTTGGTAGGAACCTACCCAAGATTTCTTGCGCACATTGAATCATTTGAATGGACACTTGGTCCTTTAGGGATTAAGCAATTTAGGATAATTTTTGTTTTACATATGTTATGTTCATTTTTGGCATACATGAATGAAATTCATTTTACTTGACATAATATAGTGGATTTATTTTGAGTTCAAATTGACTTTAAACCTCAAAGGACATTCTATGTTTTTAGCTGGTCAAACTTTATTAGTTTTCAATATTAATTCCTTGAACTCCTTGACTATTTTTTCACTAAAAATGCTCCAAAACTACCAATTCTAGTATAAGGACAAAATTTTGTAGAAGAAAACATTTTTGGACACATATAATTGTTAAAAAGTACTAAAAAGTAGTTGTTAGAGTTAAATCTCTTTTAGTAAAGCTTTAACACATTTAAAATAAAAAAACTATGTGAAATTTAAGTTTGAATTTAAAACTATGCCCCTCAAGTAGGCGAATTTGTCCTATAAAGGTTAATTACTGTACAATTCTCAAAGGATAAAAGTTCTGTTTATCAAAGGAATAAAATTATATGTGAATATAGAAGTCACAAATTATACACATGTTGTGATTTTGTCCTATTATAGAACAAATTGCAATTAGTGAAATTTAGTTTTACTGCTCAAAGTTATTTCTTTGGTCAAATAATAGCATATAAAAATATATTCTTGCTTTGATATTTTCATAGTCATAGTTTCAACCTTCTATGGTTTTAACACCTCATTTTATTTTTATTTGAAAATAGAATGTAGCTATAAATAAGGTTGGGAAAAAAAAAGGAATTGATGTATTCAATATTTTTCAAAATTAGATAATTGAATCCTTCTCTCCCCTTGAAAATTCACAGTCAAAAAGTTTGTAAAGGATAACATATATCTAGTTTTATTTATTTGTAGAATGCAATGTACGATTTGGGGTGTGATTCTTTTCTATCATTATTGACATAAAAACAGAATGATATGATATTTTGTGAACCACCGAAACTTCATTGGTTACAAATTGTGGATGCATAATAAATCCTAATTTTTATAAATAAAATTATTCAAGAAAATTATATAAGTTTGCACAACAATATGGGATTTGAATCACAATAATGGCATTTGCACTAGATCGCAATAGAAGCTTTCAACATTTTTTTGAAGCTTTGGAGTTAAGAGCAGATAAACGACATAAAGAAATATTAGAARGTTTTAGGGAGACAAAAGAAGAATGTAAATTAGAACTTCAAGAATCTGCAAGGGCAATCAAAGAAAGTATGAAAGAATCCCTAAAATTTTATAAAGAAGAAATGAAAGAATCATTAAAAGATGTAAAAGAAGCTCACAAAGAATTCCGAGAAGAAATGAAAATATCGATTAATGAATTGCGAGAAGAAATACGCTCTTTAAAAGTTGAATTRCATGAAGAAATGCGAATGGTAAAAACCGACATATGGAATGAAATGAATGCAATGAAAAAGAAAAGTGAAGAAAAAATTGTRACCGTGGAGGTGAAGAAAAGAGGGACACTTGAAAATGTTCATAAAATTGTATCAATTCCATCAAAATCTATAAATCTAATCAAAAACCTTGTCCACTTTTTAAAATGGTGGGGTTGAAATTTCGAATGAAGATGCCAATATTATGGTATATAATTTATTTTTCGGTTTTATTCACTTTTTTTGCAATCAATATTAAATTATATAGATGCGCATTATTATCTTTATAATATTATTTTGAAAAAACTTATTGAATAGATTTTTAAAATTAAAGAAAGTTTCATAAAAAAAAATTTAAAAGAAATATATTGCTTTTTTGACAGATAATTGATTGTTGAGGAATCATCATGTATCTATCTATTTGTTGGAGGTATTATGAATATCTAAGATGTAAGTTTCAAATTTGTTTCATTACTATTTATTATTTATTAACAATTTAATATTATGGATCAAATTAAGTTTCTTGAATTTTTATTAATTGTTAATTTTTTTATTAATTGATAATCATAATTAATGTGTTTAAAAAATAAACACTTTTGTGTCAGATTCAAGTAGGTAATAACTCATGAAGAGAATCTCAAGAAAGAATTTAAGAAATTTAAAAATATCTTTATGAAAAGCTAGGCTATCCAATAAAGTTTTATAGGTATTTTGAATGAAGCATGTACATAAAATAATCAAGTTTGGTGGTGTTTGCAATACGATGCATTTGTTTATAAGTGTACAATATAGTATACTTTTCTACTCATTGGTTTTTAAAATTTTGCTTTTTTGCAATTTAAGAGTCTTTGCAATGATATGCTAATAAATAATAGGCCAATACAATTCAAAGCCTACTTTATAAGGTAGCTACACCTAATTATAATACCATTGCAATATCAACACCTCCTTCGAAAGAAACATGAAAACTTCGAAATGCCAAATGTTCCTCTTGAAGATCCTTCTTAAATCTTGGTATATAGTCAAAGTCAATTGCTATCAAAAAGTTTATGAAATGGAATGTAAAATATACCTTCGAATATTTTTTTCCACAAGTTTTCCAATAGCATGTTACACATTCAATTTGATGAAGAATTATTTTGGAAACAATTGCTCAAGCTTTTATTGTTCTCATACAATACGGATTTGGCAATAATTTTCATTTTATTAGCTCAATAACTATTAACTTTGATCACCCCCATAGTATGCACAAGTCTTCTATGTGTGATTTTTCGAGATATTAATGCCTGTATAGGACTCAAACTTTTTTTAATGTCAACTTTTTGCCTTAAATATCGTTATATCTACAAAATATGAGTGTCAAAGGTTGATTTTGCATACATTTGTAAGCAACACTTAAAACACTCTTGTTCAATTCTAAAGATAGTCAACAAATATAGGTTAAGAAAATTCACAATCTTCTTTTATTTTCCAAGCCCAAATAATCCCCAATTCATTAATGTAACCAATATTCAAATACTTATAGATGTATTTAGGTATAATTACCTTGGAGACATTTGATGGTTATAGATTTCCAATAAAGCATTAGCCCCATCAACTATGATGACTAAAAACAAATTTAAATCTTACGTGTTATTTTTACAAATTAGGAATGATTATCAATAATAAATAATATGGTAACTTTAAATAGTTAGTAATCAAATCCGTTATTATTGTAGCTATTGTGAAGATGAAGTTTTAGAAATGTCAATCCATATAAAGTAGGATGTGATTTAGGATGTTCTTATAAAATAATTTATTTGTATTTCAAATTAACCTTTAAGTACCTAACCAACCATATACGGTTGATCTAAAATTATGAGCTTATTTTTGTATAGGCAATTAAATTCCTTTGATTGTTTCAAAAAAACTTATGGGCACTATTGAAGGTTAACAATTAGATGCTTATATTTTTAATTAAAATAAAGATACATTTTTGAATTTTGAGAGATCCTCAAAGGGCATATATGTACCATTAGTAAAAGAGTGAAGTTGGCCAATTTCACTTGATTTGAGATCTAAGAAATTGTACTTTTCCAATTTCTTTGAAAATGGTTTCAATGGAAAGAATAAAGTGTTAATGATTTTCGCTTTTAAAAATTTAAACATGCAAGTGTTGGTTTGGAGTTATTTGCGATTTCTACTTGTACATTTCAACAATTGCCAAGTTGATTGTGTAATGAATTTGATAGTTCTTCATTTGAACTTAAGGTTTTTGGAAGTGCATTTTGGTGTTCTAACACAAAGTCTAGTTGCTCATGTCACATCCAATCTGTAAAAACTTTCATATGCCAATTTCTCAAACATCGTGGGAAAGAGCAACATATTGAAAATAGGATACGTACATTTCTCTTGTTAAAATCTCACAACTCCTCTTCAAGTCTACAATTTCACACTCACAACATCTCTAAGGTTAGATCTTGAATAAAAATCAATTTGCTTCATTGAGAGTAACTACAAGCCCATGCTCTTTTTTCATAGAAAAAATACACTTGGGGAGGCTTAGGCATTAGGAGTTTATATAGAAGAGCAATATTCTTATTGAAGTGAAAATTCTTATTCAAATTATGATCATGGCATCCTTAGACCTAGGTCCAATTTAACCTGCCCTTTAAAAAAAAAGAGTCAATTCATACCTCTCATCCTTTCAATAATATAATCATAACTTCATAATTATGAGTCACTTCAGTTGAAGGTGAAACAACTAATTGAAACAAAATTATACCAACCATCACTTTGAAAAAGATCTATCATATAGGAAGAGAAGAATCAACAAATGCTCTAGAAAGAAATAGAATACTCCAAAATGAAATTGAACAACAACAATGAAGAGTYGTTGACCCTTTTCTATTATGAATTGATCCACTAATKKTAGTTTGGCTTATAAACTAAGGAATGGTACTTGGTAAAACATTTTTTTTAAAAATTTACTCTCTTACTTAACAGCATATGGTATCATGAACATTTTCACTTGATATGTGAAACAAATTATAAATTCTGGGTTCCCCCATACAACACTCCCATAATAGCCTCATCTGAAYTTCACTTTTGAAATTTTACAACTAATTCATTGTGCCTCTAAATCTMCTCAAAACACTTGCATTTTGCTTCACAACCATTCAACAAAGCCTACRAAGCTTTTACGGTCAAAATTGTAGACATTGCTACCTTAAAAGACAAATGAGAGACTTGTACACAACAATATTCAGTTAGGGTTAGAGTTCCCTGCGCTACAATCCAAAGAGACAAAACAAACCATATTTGGTCAGATGTTGATAACTCTACAAAGTCAAGAACGAAGAAATCAACAAATTGACAAGTAAATACAAAGAGAAGACCAACAAGTTAGACCGTATCTTAATCTGTTCTGAAATATTAGTCATCTTAAATTGTGTTTTCAGCATGGACTCAAATGACATCCCAAGCTCCAGTACAGAATAATGTTATGTAGGTGGCCATGCTGATATAAAATACATAAGGATATTAACTTAAGAAGTAATCAGCAAATCCACTGGCATTAGACACAATGCCAAGTGCCTGAGACTGATCAAGTTCATGCCGCACGACCTAYATAACTTGAATATTGAACAAAATGACATGATCATAATCTCATTCAGGTTTTGGGGAACTTGATTTTGGACCCGAGCCTTCATGACCGGCCAGCCAGGTCTCCTGGATCAACTTCCATTGCAATCCATTCACAGAGTCAGCCTGCCAGACACGAACATGTCAGCACAATAGGCCACCCTCATTTTCAAAGGTCATCAATGTAAGTAACTTGACCTATTAAAGGCATGAAGATGTGCAACCAAACTGGACAATAAAAGTTCAAAAGAGCCTGTAGATTGTAGTACTGATATATGAAACACATGAGCACACATGACGCATATAACCGGCGACATGTAAAGAGAACGTGAAGCTTGTTATGAGGATGGTTGCAGAAAAGGCTGGGAACTCACTTTTGATTGCAGTAGGGCAGTTGTGAGTGCACAGGAGAATTTAGGACCTGCGTTAGTAGCATAAGTAGAGAAGTCAGCACTAACAACATAATACATCATCAAAATGCAATTTTAGTGGGCAATTGCAAGAAACACCAACACAAATTGATACATTTCAGCGAATTCTTGAATACTAGAGGGTAATATGGTTTTAAAACATGTCAATATCTAAAACCTATGTATTAATCTTAGATATAGAGATTCATGTAGATGCTAGTGGAGCATACTGCATTACTTTCAAAAAACTCGCTCTAAAGTTTCCATAGATGATGATTACGTTAGGGTTTATAGCATTATGGTCAATATTGTATGCGTAAGACATCACTCTCTGAGGACGCCAATAGCATAGAAAGGTTACTATTTTTAGGCGCCCGACACTGTAGGTTTGAACGCAGCGAACTAGTGAAACAACATACTTTCGAAAGTCAGGTTTAAATCCCTAAATTTGAGTACTCCCTAGTACTGGAAACGGTAGCCATGATATCAGAACCATAAGGAGCCGGTTTCAAAGAAAACTCACCTGTTTTCTCCCACTTGTCGAACCTTGCAAGGTACATCGTGTCTGACAGCTTCTCTATTCTGACGCGATCGGCCCAAATACAAAAGTGCTTGTCTTTCATCACAGCATGCAACTCACGCACGGAGTTTACCTCTTCAAAAGGATTGGTTATGACTCCAAACGCATGGATATAGCTGCTRTCGGGTGCCTATGCATTGCACCACAAAAATCACTGTTTCTGCAATTATTGGGATGAAAATAACACTAAAAAAATAAAAATAAAAACCTTTGTCTTGAAGCAATCACACTAAAAAACTAAAAAAAAAACAGACTGCTAACAAAGGTGCAGAATGACAATCTCACGATAAGCAGAAACCGARGAAAGGAAAAGGAAAGAGTGTGTACCAGAGATGATTTTAGACGATTGAACGCCGTGTCGGTATTTTCAACATTGCCGTTCAACCAATTCTCCATGAGTAATAGAAACTCRACAACCTCATGGGCTACCGTGGTTAYAGTTATTCCTGAAACTCCTTCAAGCGTGAGGAAGGATGGAGGCCGGTCTCGCGGTGAAACATTGGGCTGAAGCTTAAAATGCTGCATGGCCTCGAGAATACCAGAAGCACATCKTTCCTTCGCCAGAAAGATATGAGACTTGTCTCCCGTGTGCTCTGAGTGCCATTTCAGAAGCTCCTCCATGGCATTCCCCACCTGCATTGTTACAAAATCACCCCAATTTCAGAGTACATCAAGTGAAACTGATATCATTCATCACAAAAGACGACCACCCTCACTCCCACTCCCCCCAAATCATGAAGCATAGAATGACGACGCTGGTCACTTTGGTGAAGAATAGACAAMATTTKCTTTCTCAACAGACTTGGGTGCACTTCATCCGTTTCATGTAGCTCCTGCAGGAAGCTCTTGAGTGGATGCCAARGGTTAAAATCTTTAAATGCTAGGGTAATGGGCATTAGATTCATACAATCCTCATGTTGAGTTAAGATTAGTGTAACACAAACGATGTTAGCTTAGTGTTAGTGTGTGATGTTAGTATCCTTGACATAAACTTGGGATATATTACTACCAGCTACTAATTTATTATTATCTTAATTTTGATCGTATGACCTATTAGATTAACATGACTTAACCATTAGACTAATGGATACAGGATCTTTTGAGACAATCACAAACCGGATCACAAACCTCAAATAGTGAAATAAAGAATGGTAAATTTGTGAGCACAGATGAATGTTCACTTACGATGACTCCATACACATCGGCCACAGTAAAAAGCTCGGCATCGTTGCCCGAATCACCGCACACAAGAGTATGACCAGGAGAGCGTCCTTCAGCCTTAAGTTTTTTCATCAGGTATGCAAGAGCTTGACCTTTCCCAGCTCCTGTAGGGAGCACATCCAGGTCCACTCCTCCGCTGTATATAAGCTTAGCGTTCAACTGCAATTCCAACATTAATGACCAATCAATGATTTGGGAACACAAGTGTCTCTACCCGACTACAAGTGCATAATTTTCATACATAAAATTTTCATTTATTCATCAGTAAAATCTTCAATATAATCCAGAAATTCAAAAACCTTACTTGACAAATACAGAATGTCACTCTTCCTGTAACCACGTGTCATAATTCTAATCCAGATAAGAAACTGATTCTTTAAAGTGATGGATCCAACATGCTACTATTGCTTTATAACGCATGTCTGACTTTCGTGGGCATGGGAACTTTCTACATTACCAGACCACTGTTAGTCTCAACGATTAAGAGAGTCCAAGCAACCAAGACACTTTCTAATAGCCATATCTCACCTGACGCTCCTTGAATCTTTCTGTCAAGGTTTTGAGGACATGCTCGGCCTCACTTTTGTTCACATAAAAACTCACTTTATGTGGCCGCTGCTCGGAATCAACCTGTCAATCAACAAGCTCCACGTGAACCTCATAGCCATCCATTTTTTGTAATTACGCGAACTCATTCTATGCCTCTTCCAAACAGKGTTTTCAGTTCAATATGAATGTTTCAGGAACCTTTTGACAACACCGTAGCTAAGTCTCATCATCCAAGCTCTGGATTGGACAAAAGCTTCTACCWAAAGGGAGCAAGAAGAAATCGGAAATGAGCATCAGGAATTCGCTGCACAAGCTTCAATTTCAATCAAATTAGTGTTTGGCATCAAATGACTCGCCATTTGTGTTTCAGGGCAGTTATCAATTCTACAATCTCCATGACAAGTCATTGGATGCCAAACCAATCCAACAACAACTCAAACCTCATCTCTATGACCTTCTCTAAATCAAATTCTAGAACATCCTACACACTTGCCATCATACACTGTAGCATACTTAGCAAACTATGCCATAGTGTAAAAGCTGGGACCAAGATTAAAAAGGTTTGAGGGTGCACTGATTTGTCCTATTAGTGCGTTACATATGGTTATTACTTTTTATAAGGGAGGAACATTTTTATCCAATGTATGGGCACTAGTGCTATTCATGTTGAAGAGTCTTCACAAATACAATTGGTAAAAAAATATTCCTCCTTCATTTCTTTTGTTGCCACACCAATCCAACACCGACGCAGATCTCATTTGTACGACCTTTTCTAAATGAAATTCAGAATATATTACACACTTGCCACGCCATCATTGACGGTAGCACAATTAGCAAACTATGTCAAAGCAAACTATGTCATAGTGGAAACCTCAATCGGACCAAGAATAGAAAAGATGTTCAGGGTAGTGACAAGCACCTGAAACTTCAGATTCAATTTGTTCCCCTCTTCCACCACCGCTTCTCGATCCCATCCCTGGTTGAGCTCCTCCTCCCACCCATGATCCGGAGCCATGGTATCGCCATACCTGATTTCCGTCCCCACCGACATGATGGTGATGCCGGGCGTGAGCAACGGCACCTCCGACCGAAGCTCGGCATACAAAGCAGGCGACCTCCCGGTGGAAAACACCAGCAACGAGTCGTGGTTGTAATCCGCTTGCCACAGCGCGCCGAATCGCAGCAGTGAAGAATTCTTCTTATCTTGATGATCAACCTACCACACACACACACACACAAAAAAAAAGATCAACAGACAAAAACCACATTGTAGCGAATCCACTAAACCCTAACTCTCCAATTTCAACAATAACGATGTCCCTACGACGAATTCGAGAGCATCCAAGCAAAGGAAAGGAGAGAGTACACACCATGGTGTTGTCGAGGTCGGACACAATCATCAGCCGTGGAGCTCCCGAGAACTCCATAGTGACTAACTTTCGAATGCTTCCCACTTCACCAATCTCCCCAAACCCAAGCTTCGAATTTCCTACAAAAAACAGGGACAATGCGCAATCAATCCGTGCGCAAAACCACAAACACAGAGCGATCCGAACCACAGAAGCTTGGATTGCAATAACCTCCAACGAACGCAAGCAATCGATGTTGACAAATTCCTAGTCTTCGATCTTCAATTTGCGATACAATTTGCTTTCCAGAAGCTCCCCAAACCACACATAACATACCTRTCGAGAAGAAGCCTGCAACTGGAGATTGTCAGAGCATCCTTGCACGATCGACTAGACGATACATTGCAGATCCATTGAGGGCGATGCTGCCAGAGCCTCCCTCAATCAAGCTTAAGCTATCCGTCTGGAAGTTATGTGTGGCCCCCAAGCAGCCTAGGCCAAAAGAAGGATCTAAAATCTACACCTCTGCTAGATGCTAAGAAGATAGAAAAGCTCCAGTGCTTGTTTGAGGAAAGTGCAAATAGTGTGGGGTACCAAGTGGTGGATCCACGTGGCAGACTTAAGTACCTCCACTGCAGCATATTCCGGGAKCACAGAATCTTCTGTCTTTGGAAACTGGACTTGGATTTGTTTATTTGTTTATATCATTTCTACTAGTGTGCCCTGTGCCGGTGCCACAGGCAAAATCAAAGTAAAAGTAATTTTTTAATTTTTGGATGCATTAATAACTTTGAAATTCAATAACTTTCACCCCGTACGTCGGAACGCCACGAAACCAAACCCGTGCACCCCTCCTCGTCGAGGGCTTTCCGACAGTACCAAGCACGCCCACGGGGGACGCACGGTCCGGGAGATCTCAACATAACAAACAAACAAAACAAACAAACAAAACAAAACAAAACAAAACAAAACAAAACAAAACAAACAAACAAACAAACAAACAAAACAAAACAAAACAAACAAACAAACAAACAAATTTAAAGGATAGATACATATGGAGACTACCCTATGTCGTTGCTACAATATAATAAAAGAAAGAGTGAAAGTAATTTTTTAATTTTTTACATCATTAAAAGAGTAAAAGTGATTTTCTAATTTTTGAATCATAAAAAAATTAAAATTCAATATTTTTTCTACTATGAGAGAGAACACCACAAAACAAAGCCCATGCACCCCTCCTTGGTGAGGGCTCTTCATCAGTTCYTAGGATGCATTAAATGATTTATGAGGCCTCCGGAAGACTATTTCAAGGTTAACTAGAAAGAACTAGAGTATGATTTAAAATATTACATTGGAATTAAAAATCTAGATATGGAATTGAAAAATGCCAATCCCAATGGTTGTAATGTTTTAATAAAAAATATATAACCTAAATTTTTTTCCAAAAATGTTGAAAACTGAATTAAATATAGGAATTCAAAGTTTATTCTAAAGTAGAGATTCCATAACTACTTGCAAACTAAAAACCCTCATAATGTTCATCTCATTAATCAAAATGGAATGATTCTAAGCTTTCCACGTATATATAAATCTAGAAAAGTTTCAAAGAAAATGATTTTTTTTAGTTGCTCGGGCTATCCATTGAGCAATGAAAATTACATTTCATGCTATAACTCTTTAACCATGTAGTCAAAGGATATGAAAAATGTTGCACCTATAGCTACTTTGGGGACACATGTATGAAAATTTCAAAAAAAGAAAAAATGGTTTATAGTAAGCTAACTCAAATCGCTATTTTACCTGTTAGAGACCTTTAGAGTTTAAAGTATAGAGTAGAATTCTCTCTACTATTGCCACAACCAAAATAAAAGTAAAGTAAAATTTTGATTTATAAAAACTTCAAAATTCAATAACTTTTACATCATACATCCAAATGCTACAAAATTAACAAAATATGTGCACTTTTCCTTGCAAAGCTTTCTATGATGAACCAAAAAACTAACTTGGGGACACACAATCTAGAGGATCTCACCATAATTAACAAACAAACTAAACAAACAAACTCATTTAGATGTGGAGTATAGCAATGGTGAGCACTGGTTAAAAATATAGGCAAATACAAGTGTGAACTTCTGAAAAAAGTCATTTTTTCAGACCTGCCCGAACTGCCCGGAGATCAAAGAAAAGTACATATATTGCAATAACTTTTTAACCATGTAGTCAAAAGTCATGAAAATTGTTGGGCCTTAAAGCTACTCCTTGGACACATGTTGTATGAAAATTACAAAGAAAAAAACCCTAAACTCTATTTGCAGTGAGCTGCCTAAAATCGCTATGTTGCCAAAAAACGCACTTTGGTCCTTTAGGGGTTAATGCATCACATCTTCTTCCTTCACTTCTTTCGCATATTGTATTTTTGGATTTTGAAAAATGAAGCTTTTCATATCAATCATTTTAACCTTCCAATGATAAGAAAATTACAGACATTGTGAAGTATAATTTAGGTTATATGCATGTGAAGGATTTCATGTATCTGATCGTGATTTGATTATATATACATATTTCAAATTCATCATTATGGTCTCAAATTGGTGTGGRGATTGAAATGTGGTTTTGTATCTATATTAAAGCAATAATTCATTTTATGTTTAAAGCTTTGCATTTTAGAATTTTTAAAGTTCAAACTCTATATTTTGACTACTAAAAGTTGTCTTCATTTTTAATCTTGTCTCCCCAAAGTTCAAGCTTGCATGCATACATTTTTAAATTGAAGTTTGTTCTTAGGATTTATGATTGTCAATTATTTTATTTTTTATTTTACATTATTCATTTATCATCTTTGATGATGTTCTCATTTCATTCTTGGGACAAAGACAAAAGTGGCCATATTCTATAATAATACGTATATTATTAGTGTCACTTCMTATTTTTAAGATACTTGAACTTCATTCAACTTTACAACATCATATTCAATTTTTCTATGAGACTATGACAAGTATGATTTTTTAACATCGTAAATTTTTTGTCTTAGCAATATTTCATCTTTTTTCTATTGATGGGGATTTTTATTCTTTGATAGTTTTAGGATTGAAAGATTCAATTGGATTCATGCACTTTTATTGTTATAATTTCTATAATCATTTTGTATATATGCTATTGGCTTACATGAGACGTATTAGACAACATCAACTTTCACATTTTTTTTGGTGCTATGAGTGTTTGTTGAAGAAGGTGAGACCAATTTCTCCTTGAAGGTGTGATAGATTTGCTTTTCCAATAGAGGGCAAGCTCATGCTTTTTTTGTAAAGAAATTTGAGGTGATGAATTTTGCCTCCACCAAGAGAGCTAAAAACATGACTTGATTTATTGAATAATTGAGATGATGAGTGTCGCCTCTCTCTAAAATACACAAGAAAACAAGTTATGGGGACCACTTGTGTAAACAAAACATGGAAATATATATTGGGAATGACAAAAAATGGTAAATAAGCTATATGATCCCTCATTCATCCGGGGGCAATGAGGGTATTGGTTCACCCTTGCCCTTTAACATTGACTTGAAAAAATTATTGTGCGAAAATATATATACTTGCATTAGTAAAATATAGATTTAATTAACGCTTGGTTTATATTGAAAATCACCTTTTTGTATATGTCGTATTATTTGGATGCATGTGAGGTAACCAAACACAAGCTCTATTTAACAATGCTCACTTGCACAATTAAAAATGGGTGTTGTTTTAGATAGTTTTTTTTAATATATACATGCAAAGAAATGTTGAAACTTTTTTTTTAATTCTTTGATGCCAAAAAAAGTGTCACATGATATGTTGAAAATGGTATTAAAAATGGTATTTGGTTTTCTATAATGTTTTTGACAAGGGTTTTTTATAGCACTTTTTACATACTTTTCTAGGAGTTTTGACAAAGTTTTTGACATGTGTTCTAYGCCAAAGTATCAAAACAACTATCAAAAACTTTGTCAAACATTTTGGTAAGAATGCCAAAATAAACATTCTTAAGACTTAGTAAAGCAGACAACAATTATTCAATGATTTAATACTTTTGGTTGGACTTAATAACTAGTTGTAAAAGTTTTTAAAATTTTTGGAGCAATAGAGTTGGCCAAACACTACTGAAATGGACTACAAAGTCCTCTTTTTAGTTTGAAGAGAAATTTAGGCATTCTCATGACGTGTCATGTAAGCTTATATAGAGAGATTTTGTTTGTGTGGACACACTACATTATAACTTCTTGGCATCAAATACCATCTTTACACAATTCCATACAAATCTTCAAAGCAATAGCAAAGCRCSCTATATAATAAAGAAYAACTAYGACAATRACAAGTTAACACRTTCTTGCCACCAACACAATTCAATAACGCTTGTATGCAAATTCTTCATAACTTGAACTACTTTGTCATTGTCTAGTCCACATCAATCCATACTTTGCAATATTCTCCCACCTTCATATTATTACACGACTTGCTCTCATGGATGCAAAAGCRCTTGGTGAGTTCCACGTGTTCTCTTGTCTYKTKGCTTGGAATACCATACCGTYAGTCATCGCCTAACGGTTTTTCTCTCCTTTGCTAAACATTGGTGATGTTTACTCTCATATTCTCCATCATTACTTTTGCACCCAAATTTTGTTGATACATGTGCTAATTCCTTGATGCCTRATGTTATGCGCCACTACAAACTTCTATTGAGTTTTCAATGAGCTTCCATTATTAATTTATTAATTAGTTTTTGCTGGTGTTCAATTGAAAGAAAGAGTTCCAAAGACAATTGAGTAGGATCACTCTTCAAAAAGGTTTGCTTAGTGCGGCATTGAATAGCTTTGAAAGAAATGGAGTTTACAAGCTTAATGAAGCTTTTTTGCTAAATTTTGTTGTGAACTATTCCAACGTGCTTGCATTTCTGCATTTTTTGTGGTGCAACCACTACTTGGAGAAGTGGCAAAATGAAGGCAGTCAAGAGCATTGAGAGGCTCATTCGAGAACTTCAACTGGTTGGCACTAACTCTACTCTTTTTTATGTACTCACTGGTTGCATTTGAGGATGTAATATCACAAAGCCCTGAAAAGCTAGGATCAGCTCATTGTTCAAAATTGAATGAAATGAGCAAGGGTTTGAACAATTTGTTGAAAATAGTGTATTTATTATTATGTATCYATGTTGCAATGCAATTGATTGCTCATAGGMAACTATGGTGTAGAGTCCWGAAGGTGGTTTGYCTCATGAAGACAATAATGGRCAACAATTGCAACTTTGGTCTTCTCGTTGTCACTCCAKTGTAAGCAAAACRTATTTGGCTATCTTTTGTAAGTTTCAATTGTACTTCCATGGTTTTCACGATCTTCTTTCAAAAATTTTAATTGCTTAAATAGAATATCCAAGTGTCTCAAGGATTTAGGAATATTAAACAAAGCATTGTCTAACTTTGTTATTAACATTTTGGTCAGGAATCTACTGAAGATTCTCCTCGAAGACCTTGTATCCTTGCATTGCCTTCTACAAGGAGAGATTTTCCAAAACAATCCAACCCAACAGGATCTAGTAAGTGGCCTAAGGCCATTAATTGTATGCAAAAGTACAAATATTTGAAATGAGAGGATCTATAAAGATATTTATCAATTCAAAATCTCCTAGGCAACATCATAAAGGGAATTTTTTTTTATTGTGAGGAGGTTTTTAACTAGTCAACAGAAAAATAACTCTCTATTCATCTCACATCATACCTAGAGATTCCTCTACAAAATTACCATAACCATAGAAAGACTTCTTTATACAATATAGGAAAAATTACATTTTATGATATTGCCTAGGAGATTTTGAAAACTCTAAAAGCTCTAAAAGCTTCTAAAACAACTAATTTTATTATAAATCCTATTACATACTCTAAAATATGATTTCTGATTCTTATCATCCTATTTTTTGTAACTAATGACTTAGGACTATTGCGAGAAGAACTCGAGAAGGTGTCAAAGCAATTGGCGGAGCAAAGGGCATTGGTGGCAACTTTGGAGGTGGAAATTACTACTGTCTTGCAAGAAAAGAAAATTCAAGAATTGGACTACAAGTCTCATGTGCAACAGTATGTAATTATCAATTCACAGCTTCTGATATACAACCATACAAAGATAGTTTTTATTTGAATTATATGTGCATATTTTTATTAGGCTAAAAACTAATGAAGCAAAAAAAWTTGCWATTAGTAGAGATGATTTTTGCCRAAAACTTAAGTTTAYTCATTGCACACTCAGGTTAGAGGACAAAGTTGTTCATTTGAAACAAAGACTTCAAAATTGTTATAAGGTCAATTGATTATTCATCCTTCACTTGTGTTCTTATCTACTTGCAATGGAGTTATTCCATGAATCCAAAAAAATCAGTCCATGACTCTAGAGAATTTTGTCCATAATTAGTTATGCAGAATTTATGTTTGTAGTGACATATATAAATTTGTACAAGTAGTGATAATGCAAAACTATGTGTTAGCAAACTCATATTATCTATGATGACATCAGGAAGAAGATGATACTACAATGTGTGAAGACCTTCTTTGCTTACTTGAGGAACTTTTCTCTCACGAAATTAGTGTCCGTCAACCTCTGTAAGCAGGGACACAAAAAACTATACAAGATGTATTTCTTTTAGTCATTATAAGTATCTTAAATTGAGTTATCTTCATACAAGTCTGCTCCTACATATTGACTAAGAAACTAATATCATTCTYAATGGAGTGGAATCAAGGTAYAAACAGCTATTAGCTATCCCGRTGGATAAAAGGAAGGCAAAAGATCATATTTTGCTGCTAATATATGGGAAGATCCTCAACAGTCAAGAGAATTATGAGCAATGTTGGAATGATAGAGAAAATCTCAGGTATGGTGGATAAAATTGATCTATAATAAAAATTTCAAAAATTTCAAAAATTTCATCTTTATGGTTTTATAGATCAAGCTGGTACAAAACAATGTGGTGTTGTACCTACAAAATTATAGCTACATTGACCATATTACATTAAAAAAAGTCCAYAAGACAATTGCAAATTTARTAATCTACTTTTAAGTATCAAYAGGARARCAYAGTTTTGTAAAACAACAAACACTTGCAAAGATACGGTGTTGTTAWACTTTGTTATCCAACAACATACCATATTGTAGTAAATGTAAAAAAGGTTGTGAATTTGTTGTAGGTGTACATTGGCTCAAGCAAACCAAGAAATTCAAAGACTTGATAAAGATTTGAAGMAAGCTTGCAAAATTGCAGAGTCTGAGAAGCAAGAAATGTTGCAGGAAGTAGAACGTCTTACTAGTCAGTGGCGAGATTTGTCAATGGTAGCAGCTGAAGAGAAACAAGTTCTTATCAAGCAAGTGCAAAACTTGAATGATGAACTGAAAGAAGTTACAGATTGTACAACTATAGAAAAACAAGAAATTAGAGATGAGGTCTGTTCCAAAAAATAACTTGCTTCACTGTATGTGATCTTGTGATAATGTACATTGTTGACCAAAGTATGCTAATGTAACTAATTAATGCAATATGACAAACAAAATTGATAATTTTATGTACATAGGTGGAACAATTGACTCACAAATTAAGGAATACACAAGATGTAGCACACAAAGATAGGAAAAGCATGAGGATAGAAATTCAAAGGCTTGCTAATGAAATTCAACAAGGCCTTTCTTCTGCAGCAACAGAAAAGCAACTTCTAAATGAAGAGGTTCATTACAATCATATTTTTGTAGAGATCACTTTGTAACACCTATTTCAGTCATTACTTGTATTTTTTTTCTTTTCAAAGTTTATTATAATCTTATTTTCCTAACCACTATTGAGTATTGACACTTGATAGTAACTAGTGGAGTTATTTTTAGAAGTCAACATACCTCARTAATGCCAAAYGAGATTGTATGATGCATTTCCCACCTCTAGGTCCAATTGCTCAACAACAAATTAAGGGTGACATTGGAGACAACAACAAATGAGAAACATAAACTCAATATAGAAATTGCAAGGCTAACAAAAGAATTTCAACAACAATCAACATCAATGAATATAGAAAAGAAAAACTTGAGTAATGAGGTGATAAAGCTAAAAGATGAGTTACGTGAACTCTCAACCTCTGCAGACRRTGAAAAGCAAGAAATGACCAATAAACTCCACAAATTAACAWGTAAAGTTAAACACTTGTTTGCTACATCCATAGCTGAGAAACAATCTATGCAGCTAAAACTTGAGGTGGCCAACACCAGGAATGACAAATTGACCAAGGAATACCAACATGCTCTTTTTCAACTAGAAAGTTTGACAGACGAATGCACTACAAATAATATTCAGGTTTTCATTCAATCCCTTGAATCTAACAAGTTGATGCAACTAACAACTTGATCATTAAGGTAATAAGGTACCATAGGACTTATTTAAAGGGCTAAAATAGAAATTTGTCAGCTTTTTCAAGTTTGAATTTTATCTTGCAAAAATTACTAGAAGTCTTAGCCAGGACAATAAATAGGGATTCCAAAAAAATTAGTCTAAAGTTTTACATATCTTTTAATGAACATTATTGAAAGAATTATCTCCACTGATGAAAAAGTTTTCTAATGATCAAAGAGTAATCTTACAAAGGCTTTTATGATCTACATAGGCAAGGTTTCGGCATAAACACTATTAATGAACATTTGGGAGATTAAGCCATGAACATTTGAGAGACCAAGAGACAATTTTTTTACAGAGCCATCTACAAGTTCTCAAAATAGACAAAAATTTGAGAAAATTTTATTTTTTTGTTGCAAAATTTGCAAAAAATCTATCCATTTATGGCATTTCCATCATCAAGGCCAAGTCTCATACTCACRWGAATTAAATTYAATATTTGYAGTTGAATGAAAAAATRGACGGCGTAGAGATGAGAGTATTACAAAGGAGCCTCAATACAGAAATGACAGATGCTAATATCCACGAGTTGATGGATGAGACACGGCAACTACTAGAGCGAATTGAATTCAAAGACCATTCAATGTCATTTCACAACAAGGTTCATGAAAAGCACAATTGGTGCCCCCWCTTTCTCATCAAGTATTGACCTATAGTTACRTTAGYGTCTTATTTAATTCAATTTCTAAAACCAACCAATCTAACATCAAGTCATATAGAAATTTTTCATTTGAATGATAATCAACAAGGATCAAGATAGTTCCTCATGGCATCTCATCACAAAGCCARTGTTGATGGCAGGTGGAATTACTATTGCCAGAGTCAAAACAAGAGAMACATYTGGAAATGCAACAAATACTTCTTCAAGCACCAATAGAGCAAGGCAATATGCAAAATCCAATGGAGTCACGCATGAAAGAACTATTACCACAGGAACATCTTCTTCAGGTGACATTTTCATCCAAATAATAACTATAATTGTTTAATATCACCCAGCATGCATCACACGTGAGTAACACGACTAAGATTGTATGGAACATCTTATCATACAAAGAAAATAATCAAAATAATTATTTTTAACATTGTCATCTCGTTCAAAAGTTTGACCGATGAGTTTGCAACAAATATTGAAGGCAAGCAATACTAAAGGCTTGGAGCATATTGAACAACAATTACAAGAGAACACTAGCCTTGAGCTTGTCGTTCAAGAAACTAGTAAGTCTTCACTTTCCACTCTTCCATGAGATTTAAAAATTATATCTTAGTAGAGCTTGAAAAAAACCCATTAATTTAAAATTCCAAGTTAGATTTCATCCAAAATAGGATTTTGTAACAAAATTTAGGCTAAAATTGGTACATGGGATGTCTAAGTCATCAACCTAAAAACTTCAAGTAAGCAAATCTCCTACTTATTGCCATCACATTTCTCCTACAAAGACTCAACTTATATACTTGGATTAGATGTAGTTTTTGATCTCATTTATAGATTATACATAAAAAAGACATTGTTGGTAGTCATCGTCAAAATTTGAAAATGTTGAATTTGAATGATATTACATTGCATCACATATGAAATCTACATCAATGGACACATCAATGCGCAACATGTTTAGGTTAAGCACTTAGCAAGAAGACAAATAAACTCAAGAATAACGCAAGAAAAAGGCTGAAAGACAAACAATAGAAGGCATACTATGCAAAGCAAGTCCAAATTCTTACTTTGGAATTTATTAGACTTCTCTAGCTAGAAGTGTCTTAAAAAAGTGAATCTAAATTTTTAACATTTGAAGTTTGAGACATCTYCTTCATTCTATGTTGATGGTCAATCTCAATGTCCATCATACATTGTATACAGTATATACTCACGCCTTGGCGCTTCACATTTTAATTGATCAAGGCATCCAATTTGACTGTCTAGGCATCAACTTAACCCAACTACCATATACTTGAGTTARCATTTCTAAAGATGTCCACAAGTTAGTATGCCTTCATTAAATTCTAATAGAAAGACTTTCATTCAAAGTCATTCTAGTAAATTGATGACTAGCTAGGATCCTATAGTCTWGACTARGCTTTGATATTCTCTTCTTAGAATAGAAAGTAGATTCATTCTAATAATAATKTTRTGTACAAACATCAAWKGCCTYTRTATCATAAATTTYTTCTCATGAATTTGAAGGATAAAGTGAATTAGTAAAGTCTATAAGAATAATAATTGACATTAATGAGAGATAGTCTTTAAGTTTTTGAAGGATTTGATATTTCATGAAGGTTTTGTATTTTGTTATTATGTTGAAGATGATAATGGGTCCAATTGCTAATTGTTTGAAGATTCTAGATATTACCACAAAAGCCAAAAATAAGACTACATAAGCAAAAAAAAAAATTGGCTTGAACTCAAAATACAAAGGAAATACTAGTTTGGATCAATCTGTGTAAATGGCCTTTTCTACTATAGCAATGTCTCTACTGACTTTTGTAATGTCACTATCGAGCTTACTTGTATTTTTTCATATTTCCAATCCCTCAAATTTAAGTGCACAAAYAAATTTGATCATGTGCACCATGGAATTCTAAAATGTACACTATGATTATTTAGAATGAAATCTATAATTCAACTCCTAAAATTGTAGTTATTGAAGTTTTGATGTAGTACTMCAAATTGACTTTCAACTTGTTTGTRTGYGCAAATTGATTTTTTGGATGTGAAATTTTATTAMAAATTCAAGATTATGATTTTTATGCACTTRGGAATTCAAATRGTAGTTGAMGAATTATTTGAGGTTCAAAATTATTTTTTAAATAAWKAAAAATAATTAAAAATACAACATTTTTTTTGCTTGGATGGAACCTAAACCTTAATTATAAGGAGAAGAAAATCTTGTGTAATTAGATTGTATGCTTTCATGCCTAGTTAGTCACTCCAAAAATCTTCAAGTTGAAAAATAACCAAATTCAATCTAGATTTAGAAGAAAAGTAGGTACCAAAGAAAGAGTGACTTTTATGACTTTTAGAATAATTTTCAAATATATGATAAACCCACTCCCCTTGTTGAAACAATTCAATTCAACTAAAAAAATTCATGGTTATAAAATTATCAAYTCTAATGATTAGGTTGTAAAAACTAGATTTTAGATTGAACCAAATCTTTAAYCGCCAAACTATTGAAGAACATAGCAAGTATAGGGCCATACTTCCCTCCTAAAAAGCACTTATATCACATACTCAAAACTGCTTGAAAGTTGAAAGATGTAAAGTCCAACTTGGATGTTTTAATGTTGTAGATGGGTTTGAATATAATAACTTATTCATCTATATTCAATGTTTAGAGTAATATTGATCAAAGATATACTAGCAACTCTAGAAATAAATGAAGAAGGTTATCACCACCTAATATCATTTTGTAAACTTGTTTTTTCCAAATTTACTTGCAATTCTAAACTCTTTGCTACTATTACTTTGATSTGACATCAAATCCATAGAAAGTAAGGTAATGATCACATCCAAATGCATCCAAATAAATAATTCAACATTGATACTACTATTAAATTGCAAATTTTTTTTATTAGATGTTTCAATTCCAAAGGAGATCTAAATTTGTCTCAACTTTTTGTGCATTTTTTGGCCATTGTATGAATAAATTCTAAATTTTGAAAAAAAAATGAATTTTGAAAGTGATGCAAATAGGTGTACCTCTAAGCAACCCTAGGCTCCCAAGAAAACGCACTATTTATGTCAAGAGGGATGTTTTAATCTTCCATTAGGGCTTAAAATAAAAGCATCTAAAATTGTCGCCTCTTCAATTTTATCATGTATGTATTATGTTTTTGAGGTGCTATAAGTATGGCCTTCAATTGTCATTGTCATTGTGGAATGTTTCCAAATTACACATGGTGCAACATAAAAATCAAACAAAAGAGCCCTAACTTAGAGAATGGTTTTGAGTTTTCTTTAAGACAATTAAAAAATAAAGCTATATAAAGCTTAAGTTTTCTTGAAGTCATTCTTGACTTTGAAAATTAACTAGAAATAGGTAGCGTCAATATACCACTCATTTTGTTGAAATTTCTCCAAAATTTTATTTGTTTTTGAAATTTATAATTTTCATCATTCTAATATTAATCCCTAAAGGTCCAATTGAAACACCGTTTTTTTGGCAATATAGCAATTTTGGGCAGCTCACTACAGATGGAGTTTTTATTTTTTTCTTTGAAAATTTCACTACATAAGTGGCCAAGGAGGCAGGCAACCCGTCAAATGTTGAAAATTACATATCATGTAATAACTTTTTAACCATGTAGTCAAAAGTTATGATAATTGTCGCACCTTAACCATTAAAGGACAACAAGTACGTTTCGGGTCCTTTAGTGGATGACAAAAATCAAATGCAGTGGATGCAAAAAAGATATTTTTCATCTATTTTTTGGGTAAATGTGAAAGTAGAGATGTGCTTTGACATGGAAAGCAAGAAATAGGGTTATTGAATGTATTGTCATTTTTTGGTGCTATAAATTGTAACTCAAAGCCACGGAAATTCATGTCCACATTGACAAGTCCCTATATGCATATCATCAAATTTTTAGGTGTTGTAGCAAATTTTTAGATGTTGTTATTTTTAGGTGCTACATAGTTTAACCTCCTACCGTCTAACACTTGGCGGTCCACAATCCATAGCCTGCCTTTTCTCCGCGATAATAGGTCCATCCATTAAGGGTTAAAGATACTTCTCGGCTACAAGTGTAGTGAAATTCTCAAAGAAATAATATAAAAATTTCATCCGTAGTGAGCTGCCCAAAATCGCTATGTTGCCAGAAAACGTTGTTTGGACCTTTAGAGGTCAAAAAACCATCAAACAAAGTGTTTTACATTATTCTACCTTATACAATAAAAAATTGGGACACATATCAAAAATACATTTTATCGGTTTTAGTTTGTAAGATGAGTCCATTGTGAATTTAGAGTTTTTATCTCACTAAAAGAAGTGTATTAGTAATATGTAACTTGAATGTCATCCCAAATAAAAGACTATGACCTATTGTAAGGTAATCATGACAATATTGGAATTGCAAAAGTGAACCAAAAAATTCACCAAAACCTCTTAAGGATTGGAAGTTTTAGTTGTTAAATTCTTCATACACAAAAGCAATTTTTTTTAAAATTTTAACATACATGAAATCAAATTGTTTCTAAGAGTTTAAAAAACTTCTAGTTTGTGAAGCCTAGTTTTTTTATAACAAGTAGTGGCCTTTCAAATTTGGATTCACCAACTTTTCAAAGAAATATTTCCTTGAATAGTCATAAACAATACCTACGTTCCCATCTATGATTCCAAATAAACTTTTCTTCCACAAAATATTCTAAAAAACATAGTCCATATTTGGTCATTTAAAATTCCAAATAAGGGTCTCTTTTGCAAGCAATTACAATCATCTGGTCTATATTTAGCCTACTATAAACCAAACAATGTAATCAAAATTGGCAGGCACTGCCASTCACACTCCAAGTAAACATTGTTGGGTCTTTTTTTCATAGCCAATGCAATTACTTGGTTGTTTACAGGTTGTATCTTTTTAGGTTTTGGATTCTATCATGGGGACACCTGACAAGGCTCCTCGAGAAGGAATCTAAGTTTTCAATCAATAGCCAAGACAAAATTAGCTATCACAAACAATTGCAAAGTCCATATCCAATATCTAACTTGATGTSAGCGGAAAATGAACTGTCTTTTTGCTTTCAACCAAAAAGACCATACACTACAAGAAAGTGGTGACCATTTCAACAAAAAACTAACAGTTTCTTGTTGATTATTTCAGTGTATTGACCGTGCCACCATGCAGTTCTTTTTAAGTTACATATAGACGCAACACTTTTTTGTTGATTTTGTCACTTCATATTAAAATTAAAATTGTGAATGTAACAGAACACATGGATTTATGAGAAACCTTCTTAAATGGTTACTGGTATACTTTAATTTTTTCTTGTCCTCCTCCAATTTGGAATTCCATGTTTAATTTCTAAATTTGAGAGCCCATTCTCCAACAAATGAAATCCTCATGTGCATGTCAATTTGAATAAATACTCTTCTTCCCATCACAAATTTAGCATCTAGTACTCAAGATTAGTACATGAAAACACACAGTCATGTCTATGTCACCAATTTCTCTTCCAAAAATAAAAACTAAAAATACACAATGGTCCAAACTATATGAAATGCCACTTCTATAACAACAAAATCACATAACACTTTATACAATACTCAGAGCTCAAAATATAAAGTGCCAACCACATTTGAATAGTTGGCCTTGTACAAATGCAATTTCTGTCCCTCGTGAACTATTTTGGAATGAACATTCTTCATAAATTGCACTTGCATTAAGCCACGTCCATGTCTTCATTCATAATGAGAATCCAAAACCTTCTTCTTATCATTTGCATGTACCAATTGTTTTCTCAAATTTTCCCTTCCTAATGGTGCTCATCACATCTGTTTGCAATGAACAAGGCCTAGCTACTGCATTTCAATCCACTGATTTTTCAAAAAGCTACTTAGAACATTAATTGCACAAAACTGTGGAATTCTAATTCTGCTTCAAAATACCTTCATCACAACATCTCCATTTCCAAACTTGCTTTTCCAAGTCTTTCTTGCCAATATGTGTGAACACTCTCTTATGGCATGCATCCTCCTCATCCTTGTACCTACACATAATACACTCACTCAATTAGTCTAATTCGTTAAAGCCAACAATCTGGAGAAGTTATTTGTCCTGCATATTCTCTTGAACTTAGTATTCACTACTGTCGTGTATTTTTTCTATTTCTTCTTATTCCCAAAAACACTTCTGATTAAGATGCAAACTTCATAACCAAAATAATTCATGCATGTCACCATCCAATTAAAAGAACATAATTACTGTCTAAAACATTGATCCCTCTTCCCTGTTTGTATAAAATCATGGATGATAAATGGAAATTACTCAAATGGTACAAGGAGAAAAAAAAAAACTGTCTCCTTCATTGAAATCCTTTCACTGATCAACCATCTGAACCCTTAGTTACCTACTCCACATGTTCCTGACCAACATGTACATCCTGTTTTCTAGAAAATCATCATACTCTGGTTCACATCTACCTGTTAAAACTGAAAATTAAACATGCATCTATATGATTGACTTGTCTTACATTTACAAACTCCTACAATCATGAATCACCTCTCTATCAATCATTGTGCACATTCCTCTAACATTATCTTCACACAAATATGTGCTTCGATGCTTATCCTTCAAAGCATGAATGTCATTTTTTTGCAAAAATTCTAACACATCATAAGCAAGAAAATAATTCCATCCAAGTTTCACTTACATTACTTCATGCACATTAATATTCATGGAAGCAATTGTCCCTGAAAATTTAACTTCTTTCCAAATAATACCATGTTCTTGAAATTACTTCAAAACCATGGCAACATTGATTTCTTCACTTCCATTTGAGGAAATGATAACCTTGACTAAGTAAATTTTTATAGCTACAGCACATGCATTTCGACCTAATAAATGTGAGTTCAAATCCCCCCTCTTTTTTTTATTAATACCTACCACCCTGAAACCTAAACTAACTACACTTCATTCATTACAAGATTACAAATGTGACCAACTATGGATCATCTTTGAACATGGACTTTAAGGAAACTCTAACCTACAAAAGTACCACACCCCTATAAACTTACCTTCTTTTCCTTGTACCTTAATCCTACTACCATTGATTTTTTTTCCAAAATCTACCTTCCCGGTTCTTTTAGTTTGTTTCCTTTACATTGTACATACAAATCATTTTGTAGTATTTGTGTTCACCAATACTTGCAGAATCCTCTCTTACCTCAAAAAGTTGTTGCAAAACTCAATCTTCTTCTTCAGAGGATTCTCCAACGTCTCTATCAAACATATCTGCATCTTCTTCCACAACCTCATCCAATACTTCATTCACTTGAATGTTCCTTCCTTCTAGAAGTAGACAAGACTCCAGAATGACAGTTGGGACTCTTAGGCCCTCAAAATCGGCATCTCGTCCCATGGAAAACATTTCACACTCCTCTTCCTCATCTCCTTCATTATCAATTCTACGTCTTCTAACCTCTATTCTTAATACTACTTTCCAACCTGGCTCATCCTCATCATCTAAAAAAAAAACTAATTGGCAATATATTGGAACGCAAATGACTCGTATCCAAATGGTACAAGTGATCTGAAGTTGGCCATAGTAAAACCCCAATCATCTTTTTTCATAGTAGCATTCCTACCCCTATAGTTTGCCTTGACCCAATCACAAACTAGGAGCACTGTGCAATGAGTCCCATAATTCAACTCAACAATCTCCAAAATTTGCCCAATGTATTTGAGGTCCGCATTCACAATGTTTTCATCTTGTCTCCCAGATCGACACGGTTGTCGAAAAACGGCAGCCACTCCCGAGTCACATGTACTTTTCACACTCAGCTCCGCACTCTTCACTCTAAAGTGGTATCCGTATGCATACATACTTCTGAACTTGCGGGTGTTAAGAGAAGGTAGTTTTGACGATGCTTGCACATCTTTATCGATCACAATTTCCGACTGTACAGCATTTTCAACTTCTTCTTCCATCCACTTTGCGAATGGTAAAATTTCTTCCATACCTGTAGGAAATGGTGCTCCTCTTCTACCCCTCCTGTGCGGGTGTCTTCTGCGGAACTTTGTTCTTGTATTGGTCCTCTCCTGCCACATTCTTTGATATCTCCGGCCATGCATTTCAAAACTCATTTACTCAATAATCAATGTGAATAAAATTACTGACAAATTTCAAAATAACATGTTGTCCCTTTCTCTTTCATATGTAAAGAACTATGAATTTAATGATCCACATGTTCAGATCATACCCATTTCACAAATGAATCCCCTACTTCAACTGTTCTTCACTGATTGTAACCATTCTATGTCATAACAATGTCAAAAAATTCACGATAGCACATGCATTCTAGTCTTTGCATGCCTATATTCCTGAACCAATTTAAACACACTACAACACCATGCCCATTGGCATCACGCTTTTGAATTCCACAATGCCTCCGGATAGTTAAACAGTACATGTACCATATTTGTGGCATTTAAAAGGAACAAATTCATTTCATAGAAACGCTCACATATGAGTGTTGGAATTATTAAAACATTTTTCTCCTCTTCCTTTCATAATCACTTAAATCTTTGACTAACAGCAACCTAGTGAATGTCATAAACTAGTTCAATGTAGACTAAGCCGCTCCATTCCACCCATCCCATTGAACATTCAATCCTATTTATTCAAGTCCATAACTTTCTTCACAGGTAATTTTCTTCTCTTCTAAAATCAACTAAGGTTTAGAGTCCATAAAGTGCCCATCTAAGGGCTAAAGCAGAATTTTGGGAAGGTGAAATTGCTTGAAATAATTTTTAGTTGAGTTTTTTGGAAAAAAAAAACGAAATTGGAATCTAAACCAAGTCGTTTCATATTCTTTGGAGCTTCCGGAAATTATTTATGAATTTCTAAAGTCAAATGGCATGAAGCTCTTAAACTGCCCACCTCCTCAACTGTACACAATTTGTACATTCCTGTAAAGATGTAAAAAAATCATGTACTTAAAGTGTACATTTCAAGAGGTCGGCGGTTTCAGTGCCCAAACTATTCTCAAATCTTTTGCCTTACCAATTCCACTACATAAAAAAAAGACGGGCACATAACAATCCTCCAAATGAATTAAACTGACATACCACTACCAGACATACCACTCTGTTTTCTAGAACCTTCCACTCCCATCACTCCCACACACTTACATAGCTAGATTCCTATTAGTGTTGGTACTTTGACTTCAAACATTTCCATACTAACTGCATGCACTTACACCAATCACATTATTGCGGTTCACATCTTCCATGGCTGAATTCTATAATACAACTTCTAACTCTGAACCCATTGCTACCAAATTATAATAAATGAAATAAACAAACTTTTAGTTACTTTTAACATTTCCAACATTGTTCACCAATGATAATCTATTATCTTGAATATTTCTGGATTGCATTCCAAAATAAATGAGATGAACAAGCGCTATTTTCCAATACTCACTACATGTACAACAACATTTCCTTTCCACATCAAACTCATCAAACATTTCAATTCACATTACTGTTGCTCTGGAGATTTACTTCACATGTTCAGCAAACTTACTCGTGGTATGGACGAATGTGAGAAGCATTGTCTCACTAGAAGAAAACAGTGTTTTTCTGGATCTTGCGTTTTGACATCCGGATGCAGGGTTTGACGTTCATCTTAGCGTCTGAACAATCGCGTTAGCTTGGACGTGCGATTTGCACGCCATGTCCAGCCAGATTTTCACGATTTCTAGCTGGACATCAGAAAAAACATTGGTCAACGGGGATCCAGGAGTTTGACATCTGGCGTCCATCTCAGCGCGGGAAAGCTAGCGTGGTACTTTTTTCATCCATTTCCCATCCATGACGTGTCATCCGACGTGTCATCTGAAAAATTAGGTGACATGGCATGCCGGGATGCTGACGTGGCATTTTTTAGGGGGGAAATTTGGCAACTCTAGTTGCTGAAGGGCTATTTTCTTGGACATCCACTGAGACGTCCGAATGTCATTTTAGGCATTAAATAAAGCACGTGGTTGTCCATGAGGATGTCCAGATCCAGGTGCTCAGTGCTATGCAAGACGTCGTGAACTATGCATACACCGTCTTGTCACATGTCTATTGTGCTGTCAGCGGATGCGATGTAGAGATAGTGAAACTATGGATGTAGTCTGCGGAGATGTTATGGAGGACATTTACACAGCAATTTTTGTTGGGGAACGGTGTGCCGTTCACAACGTCAGCGTCTCTTCCAAGACGTCCTTGCAATTTTATTGATGAAATGTTGTGTACACAGTGATGTTTTCGCCAACATGGCTTCTCCAATGAACTAACGTTTTACAAAACAACGATGGCAACGCCAACAAAGACATAAAAACGAGGTCTGAAATGAATTCATATAATGATTATTGTTCAAATACAAGGTCAAACACCGGCCCAAGCATGGGGCGGATGATGCACTCAAAGCCGGACATCAGAAAATAAAACTAACACAACTACAACCTCCACTTTGTGCACTATGATGTCGTCATGGACGCCAAGATCGTCACAGGGACCTGTCTACAACGTCCAAGCTGACGTCTTCTTGTCCAAGGGGACGTCCAAACATGTTGTGCTGAGCCTGCAAAACACCAATAGCAGTGAGTGACGTCTTGCAAAAAATCGTGCGACCATATGTAAACTTCTGGACATCACAATGCATGGGGTGAGGTAGAAAAACTCACTTGCAATGGCTTCTATTTCTTGCGTGTTGGTTCTCTTCTCTTCTTGCCTTTGTGGAATTCTTCGCAACCCTCTTCTCTCTTGGCAACCCTTCGAGTCCTTCCAAGCTCTCCCACAACCTTTCCTCTCTCCCTACTATCTCCCCGCAACCCTTGCCCTCTCCCGGCAACCTTTCCCTTCCCCCTCTCTCTCCCCCACAACCCTTCCCCTCTCCCAGCAACCCTTCCCCTCCCTCCTCTCTCTCCCCGCACCTGCAACCCCTCCCTCCTCTCTCTCCCCGCACCTGCAACCCTTCCCCTCTCCTCCCCGCAGTTTTCTCCCCGAACTCCCTCTCCTTCCCCCTCCCCCTCCCTCCCCTTAGTTTAAGGGTCATATTCAATGCCACATCTCTCTCAAAATCACATTTTGTAGTGAGAATTTTGTCTTAAAAAATGAGATATTTTTTCTAGCCTTGTTTCATTTTTTTTTTTTTTGGAGTTTGAAATAAGTAGAAGCCATTTCTTATATTCATTCATGTTCGTTCCCTTTTGAGTTCATCTTCTTCCCAAGTTTTTTAGGCTTGTACAAGTGTTGAAGGAGTATAAGGCTTTCAATTAGGCCTGAGGCCAGATGGAAGGCCGGTTGGATTTGCCATCAATCCGGCCCTCAATCCAGCCTTAGTTTTCCCATCCGGCCCAGTTAATGTAAAGTCCTTTGGTCGGATTCTAGGGCCCTATTTCCAATTCATGTGCTCTTGGATTTTCTCAATGCCCAATTAAAATCATCCATGTTTATGTTTTTCTTCCTTTTTGTTATAAAAAATGAAATAAAAGTTTATTTATTTTTTCAATTTTTCAATTTTTTTCTTATTTATTTTATTTCAAAAATAAATAATCTTTTTTTTTGATAAATTATTATTATTATTTTTCCTACGTTTTGTATTTAAAAAATAAAAAAATAAATTACTCTATTTTTTTGGGAACCTCTTTCTAGTCCTTTCTAAATTTTATACGGAGAATTTTTTTTTTTCAAAACCATATTTAAATGAAAGTGGACTTCATACTTTATTACATGATTTTTATATTTGGTTATTTGTTTAGTCAATACACATTGAGACGCATTTGCCTATTCTCTTACTTCTTCACCATGGTGACTATTCAAAGGCAAAATGTTTTAATATCATTAGTGTTGTGCCTTGCTTTGAAGTTTGTTTTCTATTCTATGTTGAAGCATATGCATGCAACTATCCATCCAAATAATTTGTCACAGTTTGCAGTACGGGGGAGTACCCAAAATTAATGATCTAAAGCTGAAATTTTTGAGGTCTACTCCTACACTAGGCAGGCATCCATCCATCGAAGGAAATTTTAAAAAAAATAATTTTATTTCCTCTACATGCGTGCTAACAAGGCTCCCTTGACCCTTGTGTGTGCACTTTTAAACATTCAAGAAGGTTTTGAGATTATTCTTTTGGTGACATCTCTTTATCATCAAGTTTTCCCACACCACCATTTTTTTTTCTTACTAAACAACAAAGTACCTATTTTCATAAAATTTTGCCCTTTTTTAGATCTCTTACTTAGAGAATTTTTCTACGCTTTTCTTTCATAGGGGACCTTCTTTTTTAAAGGTGTGCAGTAAATTAAATATATTTTCACATTAAATTTTTTTTCTATCCATATGGTATTGTCAAAAAAATCATGAGTATTGTGCAATATGCTACAAAAACAGCATTTCATTGCATCTTCCTGTACCCAACGAATCACAACGTCATGGCAATTCCCTACATACATTTAGTACACAACTGTGTTTCATATTTCGTTGAACATATGCATGCACTGTGCTATATGTAATCGGGATTAAGGCCCATGAAACCCTGGCTGCAGATGCGTAGATACAATAGTTCTTGACCCTCGTTAGTACGTGTAGGCCTTACATGGAAGCCCTCGCTCTTGTTGTAGCACGGTCCATTTCCCAAAATAGAGGTCATATCCTATTAGGTGGACATCGTTGCAGACATGCTCCCCTCCTTTTTCAGACGTTAGGTTGTTCACTTTGATGTTGGAGAGAACGTCACGGACAGCATGCACTACGAAATTGTAGCCGCATGAATGCACACATCGGTGTGCTGGAAAATAATGTTCCGTAAAACGTCTGGACGTCCAGGATGATGTCCTGGAGGACATCAGAAAATCTGACTTCAGAGGACCCAAAATGCTGACGTGGCATGCCCCGTCAGCTCCCAACGTCCACCTCAGATAATTTCCACGTCATCTTGCCATGTCAGATGCCACGTCAGCAATTTCAGGGCCAAACCCTGCTCGTTCTCTTTTTTTCAAGCCGAGCAGTCCTTTAACCCCTGCCCGTTGAAAATCTCTGTTAGTTACCTTCAAATGAAATTGACCGAAGATGATGATGTGGCAAAGATGTCCAAGCCAGACACTTTTTTGAACATCTACTTGTCAGAACTGATGTCTCCAATGACATCCTTGTTTTCGATAGCATTCATACGTCTGATCCAAATTTCAGCTATGCTGTCGCTGACATCTTGCAAAAATCCACATTTTCGCTATGTCCGGTCCCGTAGCATTCGGATGTCTGCATCGGACATGTGATGTCTTTGGGGACACGGGATGTTAAGGGCCGAACATCAGAAAAAACACTGTTTTCTTCTAGTGTCTAGGACAAACTTGTGCATTGCATTCCTTAATCCTTCAGAAAGCAACTTCGGTTTCTCTTTTCCCTCCAATATTTCGTTTACCATGGACGGTTCTTCTTTATCGTCCCACACTCGCCGCAATGTGATGTTGTATTCAGACATATATTCAGTCATAAAACCCAAAGCTTCCTCTGTTTGATAGCCTTGTGCAATGCAACCTTCCAGTTTGGCCAAATTTCTCACATACCCCTTCAACGTCTTGAAATACCTTTTGTATGGGTACATTCATCTAGTATGAACAGGTCCACAAATAAAAAGTTTTTTCACTAGATGATTTGGCATATGTGACATGATATCAAAAAAAGATGGAGGCATCTCTTTTTCAATCATGCACATTGTTTCTGCTGAATCTGCCATCATTTGCTCCTTCTCGTCTGAGTTTACAGTTTTTGCACATAACTTTCTGAATAATCTACTCAGTTGTATGATTGCTCCAACAAGAGCCTTGTTGGACACCTTCCTATAACATAGTGGTAGAATTTGTTGTAATAAAACATGGAAATCGTGAGATTTCAATCCACTGAGCTTCCCTTTGCTGATTTTAGAATGTAAAGCTGAGACATAATTTGATGGGGGCCTTAAATTCTTCAAAACACGTAAGACCTTCGCTTTATTTGCTGCTGTAAGCACGTACGGTGCATTTGGCATGTGCAATCTATCGCGCTTAGGGCCATATGCTTGAAGATGAAGATGTGGTCTAATGCCTCTTGCTTGCATGTCTGCCCTTACAGCTGCAGTGTCTTTCTCCCCAAATGTAGTTCTCAATAGATTCTCTGATATGTTTTTTTCACAATGCATCACGTCAAGGACATGATGAACTGGAAGATCTTGCGGACATAACAATAAGTGCACATGCCACAAAATATAAACTTCCCTATCCATGTCAGATGCTACAGCCTTTTCACAAATTCATTAAATCATGTGTGGAGACATTGCACATCATGCACAAAGAAGATACTAGATGCAAAAATTGCATACCATTGCAAGAACAATTTGATACATGTCTTATTTAAATGTTTCGAATTCCATTTCAAAACAAAAGCAAACCTTCAAAGAAAAAACTAACCAAACAATTCACCTAAAAAAATATTCTTCACTCCCTAATTGATTATTACCATTTACACTTTCTGACTTGTTTGCTTTCTGATCAACTTATTTTTTTTCCTTCAAATGCTTTAAGGTAAAGAAGCTCATACATTTCTTTTTCCATACTCACTACACATTCTTCTTTCCCAATTATTTCTCTACTCTACTCTTACTTCACATACTAGCACCGTCAACATAATGTAACTGGACTCAAGATAATGACAAAACAAAAAGTTTTAAGTCATCACCCTGAATATACATAACCAATATATATTTTGGCAAACAATTTTCTTAATCCCTACCATACTTACCCCAATTTGAATTCCACCTGAAAAAGTGTATATATGGGCATAGATTGTTGTCTCTATGTTCCTGACCACTACCTGGCTCTATCATCTTATTCAAGTAGAAATTTAGATTTAGAACACTTATTTAGTTTCATAATTAACATAAATAACTTTAAAAAAGTACTCCCTTAGTCCCACTAAAAGCTTCCTAGTCAGGCTCATTTAATTTACAGTCTTCGCAAGAAGAATTTGAGAAGCTTTTAGTGGGATTGAGGGAGTAAAACTTTACATAGAATCCTCTCTGGCATGCATTAATGTGATTTTGAGAACTCTTCCTACTGAAAAATGAATTGTTCACAGTTTTTCCAATAAGTTCTCTGCTAAAAATAAATGTTCCCAATACTGAAAAAGTACTCCATTTCAACAATCCTTCTTTCAACCATACATGTCATATACAATGCTATCGCTCATGGGTGACATGTCGACCATGAAAGTGGATTGAAAGTCAGTCATGTTTAGCTGTTCCACTGCCCTCAAATTCACAGGATTGCATATGACATTAAATTAACAACACAATTTATTACATTTGAAATTATAAATTATATTACAAGACATATTTCCTAAAATTCTAAAGAATCACAGTGAAGGAAAAACAAGAATTGCTAACAATATACATTTCTATATTCACCTTCCAATATGGCAGATAAAAAAAAATACTTCGTCGCTTCACACCATGTAGCTTCACTGGGTCGCCATTTGCATTTTCCACCCCACCATTTCTTAGAAAGTCTTCTCGCTCCATCTCCCATTGAAGAATTTCCTCCCCTGTTGGTCTCTGTGGCAAAAGTTCCCACTCTTCTTGGTTATTAAATGATGCCCTTGCCCTCCGGAATCTATAATCTTCATGCAAGTAGCGTCTACCACCAAGGTAAATCATTTTCCTAAGCAACACCGCATGCTCAACACAAGTCTCTGGACCACACAACGGGCATCCTTTATATCCATGAACTTGTTGTCCAGAGAGGAGCCCATACGCTGGAAAATCATTGACAGTCCACATTAACATAGCTCGAAGGGTAAATGCTCTTTCTCCAATAGGCTTCGACATATTCATAGCCGGTACTCCTCCCCACAACTTCAACAAGTCATTCACTACTGGACGAAGGTATACATCTATGTTGTCAGCTGTAGGCGATTTAGGACCAGGGATTAGTACAGCTAGTGAAATGAAAAATTTCTTTGTTAGCAACCAAGGCGGGAGGTTATAAATGGTTAGCAATAAAACCCATGTTGAGTGCTTCAAAGCATTATTCTTGAAAGGGATGATGCCATATCCTACCAATCCAACTCGTAGATTGGTCAAAACTTCGGCAAAATCTGGATATGCACGATCAATAGTCTTCCATTGCTCGCTGTCTGCTACGGACCTCATTTTGGAATTTTGTGACTTGTGAGTGCTGTACCAAGTCATGTGTTTTGCGATCTCCGGACATTTAAACATCCTCTGCAGATGCTTAATAACATCAAAATAACGAACCACTTGTTGAGGAACTTTATTCGAACCATCTATTTACCTGGGATGATTACACGTAGGGCATTCTTCTCAATCTTCGTTCTCCCCTTCAAATAATCACTACTAGAGAAGGAGACCCGAATTAACACTTTGTATGCTAATTTCTGTTGATACTAACTTCTGTCGCTGTTGAAATGGCACCGCCTGTTGTTTTCTCTTGGACTTTAACATACATAGCATAACTGTGTTGTGCCCCACTCTCTCAGTGTAGTGCCCTGCTGACGTGGAAAGATGCACAGTGTACTTTACTCTGTTGTGTCCCTGCATTAGAAAGTAGTTGCATATTCTAAAATTATCAGTGGAACACCCACATTGGTTGTTTTCCAAGACTTGCTTTTTTTGACAATAACTTTATCGACATGATGAGGGGTTGCTTTGAATAGGAGGACAGAACTACATGTGTTAGTCAGAATCTTTTTTATGAAGGACCTATCCTAAGCAAAAATTATAATTAGGCAGTGGACTCTTTTGGCTATACTGTCTACAGTCCTTCTATAATATTGTATGCATAATGTAAGTCTATGCATAGTCTACTGTGCAATACACGACATGCATTCCGATGGACCCTCCATTCTCATAGTGTACTCAATCAAGAATAAAATTATGAATTACATTCGACCGTTTTTTATTATAGGAATATATGGCCTTTGTAGTTCACAATGCAGACAGTGCTCAACCATTCCCCTCCCGCTTGCTGACTTGAGGCAGAATGGAGAACTACATGTCAGCATTGTAACAACCACTTGTCCAAATTGATAAAGAAGCTACAACTCCATACTTAGGAGAATGCATGCATGCATGCATTTATGAAACCACAACCTAATTTAAATGCCTAAACAATTTAGGATAACATAAACTATATCACTAGGAGCTCCAACATGCTTCAGGTTAAAGCTGATACTGTGAACAAAGAAACCTCACCGCGTACTTCCTGGACCCTCAATTAGCATACCACATGCATTTTTTTTACTCCCAATTGAGTGTACAGGTCATTTCTGCTTCATAATTTCTTGAGCAACTTGCAATTGCCAAAATACTCAACATACCCCATTTCCAACCATATAGTCGGAATTGAAGTTCAAGGAAAGAAAAACTTCCAACAAAGTTCTTCCGCACATCAATTTTTCAACCTGACAGTATCCCACGGGCCTTCACTTTTTACAATCCAGTTTGTAAAATCAATTTAGTCGTCCTCCTCCGATGACGATGTTCCAGATTCTCCGAGATCTGGATCTGCTTGAGGAACTTTGATCCACTGTGCTAATGCATCCTCCCGTCGTATTGTTCTCCCTGTCGTTATTGGAGCACGATTCTCCTCTGGAATCACCTCAGGAGCACGAAGTCCTTCATGCTGTCGATCTTCGCCCATTGAGAACATGCTTGCATCTTCAAATGCTCCTACATTTCCATGCACTCGACRGTTTCTGACTTCTCTCCGCAAAACTACCTTCCACATGGTGTCGTCCTCAGCGTCAGCAAAGAAAACTTGGTCCACATGCATTGGAAATGCAAAGGACTCCGGTCCAAGGGGCACTAGGCGAGCAAAATTTGCAAGGGTGAAACCCCACCTATCATTTTTCATTGTGGCATTGTGGCCTCTATAGTTTGCTTTTATCCAACTACACACAAAAACAATGACGCAGAGTTCCCCGTAGTTCAGCTCGATAATTTCTTGTAACTGTCCAACATATTCCACTTCAGCCACTACTGCGTTTTGATCCCCTGATCTGGATCTCCAAGGTCGTGAAAAAAATGCTGATACCCCGGAGTCACATGTCCTCAGATGAGTCTCTGCACTAGCCACATAGAAGTGGTTCCCAAAAGCCCACATGCTGCAATACTTTGTGGCCAAGTCAGACGGTTGTTTTGACAAAGCCAGCACATCCGCTTCCACGATATCTGGATTCTCAGAATGACTCGAGTACACAACGTCCTCCAACCAGTCTGCAAACGGCTTTGGCTTCGCCAAAGCATGAGGGTAAGGTGCTGAACGCCGCCCTTGTCTAACCGGATTATTCCGCCTGAAATCACGTCTCTCTGCTATACGTGTCAAGCAATACTCTTCGTACTTCCTGCCATCAAATAACAATTCATAAAAAATTCTCATCATTTCATACTCTACTGTTATCTTCTTGTTCACTGCTCAAGTTATTCCCGTGGCATTCTTGTATCTGCAAACACCTTATTACAATTCTTCAATACCATTTTGTTCATTCTTTGTACTTCTCTCATGTGACAAATATAGATGTGAACAATCACTCCGATTCAAGAGGTACGTCACCCAAAAAAAATAGACAGCCTTGTTCCCATACATATTATTAGGCATCCAATACTTATAAATGGCATTGACTTGCTCAAGGACTTGTTCAATGGTCCATACATGCCTCATGTGAGTCATGTCGGAACCTTAAAAAATGACATGGCATCCCAAAGGTCGCATGGACTCTTCTTGTCCTTTTAAAGRAAAAACAAACACATTCTACATTGATACAAGAATATATCACATGACTATTCCAAAAAAATTAAATACACATTCGTGCCCTCCACGGTAACCTTTGAAAACCCAGTAAACCAGCAATTATCATCCATGCCCCAATCTCTCATCATTGATGATATGCACAAACCTCCCAAAACCATTTGCCACTTCCTGCAAACTACTGAATACTTTATGTATGTAGATGTATATAGTTCTATGGGCACTACTTCATTCACTTGAAAGACCACTATTCATAAAGCACTTAATGTTGTTTGTGATGTTTGTAATAAGTCTCCTTAAGTTCATGCAGAAGTTCCTTAGCCATTCCAAATACATCAGATTCTCACATGTCACGGATGATCATGTCGGATTCCTTTAAGTCCACTTCATTAAAGCACACAGTATTGGATTTAATTTCCAATGAAGTTCCAAGGTATGCARTTTTTACATAAATGGTTAATTGTGCACWYTTAAAATACAATTGGACTCACAAATGATGAAAAAGCACTTACCCCCTATACGGCTCCAGCTGCTCCGAATTGTCAAGAACAAACTCATGCAACCACCTCCTCAGTTGGTCGGACAGTTTTCTCGGCCGCCCTTTACCTTCCACGATCTTATCTGTCATGGTAGGATCTTCACGACTGTCCCACACTCGCCTACTTGTGGAATTGTATTCGGACATGTACTCTGTCACAAAGCCCAAAGCCTCCTCGACCTGATAACCTTGTGCAATACTTCCCTCCGGCTTTGCCAAATTTCGAACAAAATTTTTGAGTCCTTTGAAATATCTTTCATAAGGGTACATCCACCTTGTATGCACTGGACCACAAATGAAGAGTTCTTCCACAAGGTGTATAGTCAAATGTACCATACTATCAAAAAAAGAAGGCGGGAATGCCCTCTCCATTGCTGCCAACGACTCTGCTGTATCTTGTAGCAGCTGCTCCCTTCTTTCTGGGTTTATTACTTTCGCACATAATCGTTGGAAGACCCTGCTGATTTTCATTATGGAAGCCACAACTTCTTTATCACCAACRTTTCTCAAACATACTGGCATTATTTGTTGAAGCAAAATATGGTAGTCATGAGATTTTAAACCTCGTAGCTTTCCTTCCACAATTTTTGTGTGCAGTGTGGACACGTACCTTGACGGGGTCTTAATGGACCGCAACGTSTTCATGAAGTCTTTTTTTTCTGATGCTGACAGAACATACGGTGCATCCGGCAACCACACCCAATCATCGTTGAGGCTTGTTCTCTATAGCCAAAGCTGAGGACGGATACCCATTTCTTGCATGTCTAATCGAATAGTTGCACTGTCTTTCTCCCCCATGAGCGTTTTCAGAATGTTTTCACAAACATTCTTCTCACAATGCATCACGTCCAACATGTGTCTCAATGGAAGATCTTGCACGACTCAACAACTATCAGTTTGAAGGCCAACAACTCTAGGTTAGTCTTTCAATTTTTAATTGTCTGACCTTTCTACAACTTACAAAAGCAATGTACCTTTATGTCTCCTACTGTGCTTAATAGTACACACCATGACAACATTATCGGGTCCAACAAATGAAGTTATACAACATTGCAATACCATAGAAAATTATGCACTCTGAAAGTGGAACGGCATCACCATGTTGACATTTTCAACACAGTTTGAAGACCTATGTAACTACACTAATAACATAGAAAAGTCCACGTCGACTCCAAAGTCTTYCAATTTTCTGTTCTGACAAAATAATTTCAGCTTCAAACGGTGGATGCTGCTACTTCTAGTCCATTGTGAAATGCGTGACAGACGTATTCAACACTACGAAGAAATAAGACTTCAATTTGAAATTATGCAGTTTACAAAAGGATTGATATTTGTTCTTCACTCGTTCAATACCTCATACGCCTCACTRGAACTCTGATTGTTCGATTGAATTATAAGTCTAGGTACTTCCACTTTGGATTTGTAGTGCACACTTTTCCTTCAACTGCTCTTACGTATTCCACTGTCTAATATTTGGAATCGATTTTCCAAAGAATAGAGAAGCGTTATACGCACTGAGTTACACTATTATTACGTAGACGTCTTATAATTACCTRTAATACCACGTCATTACTCTAGCATCCATGTATATACCACGGCTATAATAACATGCCAAATAAAACTTCCCTTGTTAGACATGTTTAGCTACAACGACTAGGTACCAATATAGCATACCCCATAGCAATTCTCTTCACCAAGTAAGTAAAAGTTTTGGCAAACARAAAAAACTCACCGCCCAGTAAGGAAGCTTGTATAGCAAGCTGACACGTTTTACTCCATGTTGCTTTACAGGATCATCTTCTCCATTTTCACGCCCTCCATCTGCAAGATAAGCAACTCGCTCTTCTCCCATGARCAAAATATCATGTCCAGATGGCCTACTCGGAGGTTCACGAAACTCCTGATTGCCATCAAATGCAACCTTAGCTCTTCGAAATCGGTGCTCAGGTGAAAGCCACCTCCGGTTGCCTAAATACAGCATTTCTTTCAACATTCGTGAGTGAATTGCGCATGTCTCTGTGACACAGACTGGGCACCCTCTGTAGCCTTTAGTTTGTTGTCCTGAAATTAGGCCATATGCCGGGAAGTCATTGATTATCCATAACAAAATGGCCCTTAGCATAAAGATGCAAGGAGCGTTCCTGGTGGATGCATCCACACTTTGTACGCCACGCYAGAGCTGTAATAAATCCCGTACCAATGGAGATATGAACACATCAAATGCTGCACCGGTGGGTGCTTTTTCTCCTGGTATTAACAAGGTAAGGGAGATGAAAAACTTCTTGGAAACCAACCAAGGCGGGATGTTATATATGACCAATAGGACTGGCCACATGGAATAATTAGTACTTTGGTTTCCAAAGGGATTGACCCCATTGGCAACCATTCCCATGTAAAGGTTGCCTTCTTCGTTTTTGAATGTAGAGTCAATCTCGTCCACGGCTGCCCACTGCTGACTATCGATAGCAGACCTAGCTCATGTTCCCATCCACGCTCCTGTTTGTTGCATGCCACTTCATCAGCTGTGCGACTTCTGGGCATCGAAATAGATGCTTCAAGCAGGGGATGATTGGGAAGTACCTCAACACTTTCTGCGGAGTGATCATTGAGCCGCTAACATACCGAGGGGAAACACAGTCAGGACACTGGACCAAACTGTCATGGTCTGGACCTTCGTATAGTATGTGGCCTGCGGGGCAACAATGAATGGCTTCATGTTCCAACCCCATCTTCATCAACATGGACTTCGTTTCATATGTATTGCGAGGTAGGCAGTTTGACTGTGGAAGCAAATCTGCTGCTAGAAAACGTAGCAGCTCATCAAGAAACGTGTGCGGAATTCCATAAACATTCACCATGTTCATGAGCACAATGGAGGCTTGTAAACGGTTGATCCCGCAACCATCATAAACCGACTCTGTGGATTCTTCAATCAAAGTCTCTAGGTCAGCCATGTGAACTTCTTCATTGTCAACATTGGAGACTTCAGGAACCTCCGTGCCGTCACCACCGTCTGCACATGCTTCTGAATGAATCATGTCTGCTCGGAAGTACGCATCTCGGACCATCTCTTCTACGTCCACCTGTGTTCTTTGTGGCCAGACAAAGTGTGGAACTGCTTCATCTTCTCGTCGTTGGTTGTACTCTTCTTCACCGACTTCCGGCTCAGTTACAGGTCTGCGTATCTGACGACCATCAACTGCCTGCATGCATGCGATTTGTAAGAAATAAAAATCTGTAACATAGCAACCACAGTCTAGACTGTAGCTCACAACGTTGCATGTAAATGACAAATGTTATTTCATGGCTGTGTTTTTTATTCATATAAATATCTTCCAAAGAGGAAAAGATTTGTGGTCATGCAACAAATGATAGTATCGCGGAGATTGCATACAATCCTCTATGGATGTACAACTTTTTTTAGCAAGTGATTGTGATGTGCACAAACATATGCAAATTGACAAAGCCTAAACTCTAACAGAGGGAGAAATGAATGTAGGAGTCAGGGTCTCACCAGTATTGGGTATGGAAGATGTGGATCTCTTCCATGCAGTTGGTGGTGCTTTGCAACAAGGGAGGTGCTCCTTATTCTTCCACCACGGCATTGACGGCATGCACAAGGGTATTCCGTAAATCCTTGCCTCATGGCAATAGATCTTTCTATGTGGTACGCTGTTCCGAGAAGCCTTCGACGCATTTTCCTGCATCACACAAGCAGTAAGTAGTTTAGAACAGGACCATGATTGTGGTCATAGCTTATTCTTGCAAAACAATTGTGCGAGGTGTTCAGTACTCATAGAAGTTCATTTCCAATCCATCTTTACTCCTACAGAAGACCATGTCTGCATTTAAAATAAAACGGTATGCACTTGACAATCTAATATGAATTGAACTGTCTCTCATAACCCTTGACAAAGGCAACTTCTGCAAGTTTAAACATGGAACATAGAGCACATTAGATGTGGTTACTATATAATGCCGGACAAGATGATATGCGACTTAAGCCTTCTGAATTGGGTAGGTGACAAGTGTTTCATTAAATTCACTAATGGAACAGCACATCCATTTTGCAAATACCTGGTATTTTTCCAATGATCATGACTCCAAAGCAATTATTTGATAAGATAGTTAAGGTGCGCCATAATTACAAGCATTAGGGGATTCATTGATTTGCCAAACAAACAGACAATGAAAGGCGYTACACAGTCACTGAAATCTTTTTAYATGATGCCAACAGTASTATGTCAATRGCTTGTACATATGAGCATCACCCTTGGAAGTCCAATGTGTTTTAGAAGAAAATTTAAATCCATTAATGTTGATGTCTACAACGAACAACGAATTCTGTGGTAAGCAAACTTCYTGTGCTAGTCATGGGAGCAGCCAAGGCTTCCACTGCTTCAAATATGGCGGCAGGGTGCATGACATGCGACTTGCTTTTGACAGCACTCATACTGACGAATCAGTGATTCTAGTAAATTGATGTCCTAGCTCTAAATAAGTTTAACTTGAAATGATGTGAACCTAACATGCTCAAACAATCAATGTTGTGTAGCATTAACATCMACCTCACTTTGCAAGGATGTCACGTCGAAGGAGTGATGAAGACGGTTTTTGCCAGTGGAACTCCTACCCCACAGAAAATCAATTCTCAATTCTCCAGAGTTGAGAGAACACAGTCTACCTTGAGTCAGTGTTAAGAGGAGCTCTTGTTGTGTTCCTGAAAAGGCAAGAGGAAGTTCAAGAGAAACTGAAGGAGGAGACTAGTTTCCGACGGTGGAAGACAATGTCATGCACATTTGAGCTCCTTCATGAAATTGTTGGAAAAATGACTATGGGATTCCGTGTTATAACTCATGTGTAAGATGAATGCAGACGAGAGAATGTACAATTTTAAGCGGTGATGTAATGTAAAAGAATAAATGTAAGTCTTAATTACCTTGTTATTTTTGGACACTTGTTAGCGGTGTTGCGACGTGTTGCGATGCTCAGCTGTCCTCCGCCCACATCATCCAGATTAGCATTCTTTGCCGCATATTTCTGTTGTTGGGAGTCGAAACTTACGCTCATTTTGGCATGACATTCTTAAGTGCAAAGTCGGCTGTGTAAAATCTATAAGCTAAAAGTTGTTCAATTGCCTATGTAGTAGGAGTTTGATAAAGCAAAGCCAAAATGCAGTTTTGCTTATTAAGGCACGACCTCCGAGATATCTTCATGCAAGTGAATTGAATAGTAACCACGGATGACTTCTACTATTGTCTTATTTGTACGTGGACTGCTAAGATGCATGCTAAGTGACAAAGCAGCTATGGCAAAAATTAGGTTAGCAATGAAATAGGGACCTTTTAAGCARGAACTAATTTTAGGGCTTGACAGTGAACTTGTGCTCATGCTAAACCAGAAACATCGTTGGAAGCGCCGCCTCCGTTGAAGCAGTGGTTCCTGGTAGCATTCAACAAATCAAAGTTTCACTTTGCACGACGGATGTGGCTTCCTCGTAGGAGCCCGTGCAAGACAATGAGCACATGAAGCACAACGCGGAGGATGGAGAGCGTGTAGAAGCAGTTCAGTYGGTCGGTGTAGCTTCTGAGGTGAAGGCAACTTCAACTTCTGGTGTTTTGGATTTTGACATCACGCAAAAGGTTGTCAATCAAAGGCATTCGTGGAGTGCCGTATTTTGGAAACAGAAGCAAAGACGACAACCCGCTGTATGTACTGCTCGGAGAACATCCACGACGTAGTAGAACCTGCAAAGGAAGGCAAGCAAAGGAGTAATCAGAAGAATGCCAAACAAGTAAGTCAGAGAACTCGGATCCATCCTCGCATCTATGCMYTAAGGACTTTYGTAATTGGAGTAAATATGYATGTCATAGARAGATYARTGTGGACTAAACTACTTACACTTGCACAAAAGAGGAGGTGTACTATRCAATGGTCGTTGACAAGTCATAGAATACTGAGGTGCGTGCACGTCGTTATTATCTGCGGACTTGTTATCCTTCTTGTGGGGTTCTTGTTGATGTTCGTGTGCTTCTCTGAATCTCTGAATATCTATGGACTCATCAGAAGCAGTGCATCTGGAATCATTCTAGTACACTGTTTATAGGACACTAATGTCTTAGGGCCCGTCAAACTGTCAGTGTATTCTAAAATGTCAAGTGAAGATTGTAAAAGTGGCATATACAAATGTACCATTAACTTCACTCCACAGTCCGTACATGAATTTCCTTACATCAGGTAGAGGCAGGATCTGTGCCATCAACTAGAAACAAGAAAATTGACAAACGCATGCATGTGCAGGCTCGTAAGTGTATAGATCGCAAACATGTATAGGCAACGATATCTTCTTTTTGCTTGCAGTCGTTCTGTCCGCGCTCAGTAGGAGACAACTGCTAAGAAGTATTCTATTAAATGGGACTCAGCCGCGAAGGTATCTTTTTAACTACCAAGTATGAGAGGGAGGTAATAATGTTCCTTGGTTGTTTCAATCTTGTAAATACGTAGGTGGAATTTTTTTTGTATTTCAGGGGCACATAAGGGACATTTATGGCAGATCACATTGACTTTAATGATGCCATGTATAAATAGTAGTATGGAAGAACGAGGAATTTGACGATTTGTATGTACTTTTGTTCATCAACAGGCATTGAGCATTTTGACCCGTAAAGTGTATAAAGGCTACGGAGACGCTGCTGTGAAGGTACGAAGCAGATGTGCATGAACTATGCATGCTATTCTTACAATTGCCGTGTTTTGAACGCTTTAATTTGTTAGTGAATTCCAATATGAATTGTTCGGTTTGTCTGTATTACTTTGAAGGTGTCATGTACATGGGATTTCTCCAACTGAAGGTACGCAAAAAAGGATTGCATGCATTAGTCTTCAGGAGTTTGTTCACATATGAAGGCACATGGTTACTTGATGTCAGAGTTAATGGAATACATAGAGCGCATGGAGAGGCAATTGGAGCAGCTTCAGTCATCGTTGAGAGCGGCAAGGAAGACAGTGGCAGTGACTGAAGGAGAAGGAAGTGGACCTTGTCAACTGTTGCSTGCAGTAGTAGGTGGGAGCAACGTCGCAGCAGGGGCAACAATAGACAGTGTGGTGAGTCACATGAAAGAGAAAAATATGGAGAGAAGTATTATTATTAGAAGAGTGGTTTTGAATCTGCATGGGACTAACATAGTGATAAATGTACATGGATTAATTGCTGAATATGACAAGGAACTATTCGTATTGCTAACTTTAATAATGACTGTAAATATAAAATCTTTGAAGTAGGGTTGAACTAGCATTTAAGTTCGTGATAGTCCCCTTCGACATTGAGAGGACTAGAAGCGCAGGGTCTAAAGCTGATGTTGGAATGTATGACACTAAGGACATGTGGATGATGTAATATGAGCGCTCAATGACAGAAGAGTGTCATTTGAAATGGACTTTTTTACATGGTCACATGTATAGGGAAAAGGTCTTGACTTCTTTTGACTAACGTACACCGTGGAAGCTAGGGGGGAGGTCGACACTTTTTCTTTTGAGGCGGCAACGGTCTACTATAATATATTGAGTCAATTATAATAGGATTGCAGTTATATGAATTTGTTTTTGAAATAAAAAGCTGCAAATTGTACAGGCAAAATCATCATCAGAAGTACATGTGCCTCAAAAGGAAGCGACAAGCGTACAGGAGAAGAAGAAATCTAAAGGAAAACTCAAGCAATGAAAGAGGAGAGGTAAGCGATTCTGGTTTAGTTGAATGACAGGTTTCACATTAACTAAACATTTGTAGGAGGGCTTGTATGACATTTGCAGGTAGTTCAAGGTAACCTCCTAAGTTGGAGAGAGGAAAATATTAATAACCTTATTATTCTGTAATATGWGCAGAGCATTGAAAGAGAAACTTGAAGAAGCAAGGAGAATTGCATGCACTTTAGTGTGTGCACAGATATACCATCGCTGATTTTTGGAGGCGAAACCACACACTTGTAGCCGGAGGTGGCGGAAAAAAATGTAGCAGAAATGAAGACAACTACCCTATTAGAAGTATGACCCAGTACGTGTATGCTGTTCTGCAAATGGAATCAAATATTGAATTATAGTATTGGTAGTTTTTTATTTTCCTTGAATTTCCTATGAGAGTACTGATGAGGAACTCTAAATAGGAATTGCACTTTGAAATCTACATATAGCAAAGTAGCAGTTGATGTAAAGGAAGGCAATGTGCAAAAGTATGGACCGTCATGATCTTCAAGGAATCTCTTTCATGAAGATGTAAATGTTGTAGACTAACTTGTTCCACAATGTATGTGGTGGTCCACAAAAATTCTCTCATGTGCACTATATTTATTTCTGTAATGTAGATGTTCTAAGCATGGAAAACGAGACTGTGTACAGGAAGTTAGATCGTCCATTCTAAGAAAGCACATGTTCAATTCTCCTCCTGTGGCAGAAATGCGTACAAGTGTACAACTAGGGCAGTTGTAGCAGGCTAACATAAGGAGAAGTCTGATGTTTTCAAGAAATTTGAAAATGAACGACTGAAAATCCCGAGAGCCTTCTGAATGCATTCAATCAATTTCAATATATAATTTTTATTATAAAAAGAACGTTATGTAGGAGCACGACAAATGGCAGTATGGATTGAAAATCGAAACGTGAAAAAATGGAACTAGTAATTCAATCACACAACTTATGAAGTGACAGCTGTTTTTTTTGTAGACAACCATGTGTTCAGAGTCCACCAAAGCAAATGGCAGATGAAGAGATAATTTAGGTGAACCTAATCTKCCTTGACCATAGGTAGGCCTGAACACTAAAAACAACAGTGCAAAAGTTGTTTATGAACAGCCGTGGTTTCTGCGACCAATTTGTTGTTACTGTTTATAGTAGCTCCTTTCCAAAAGTAAATTACGAGGATGGAAAAGCAAAGGTAAATTACCTTCCACATTGTATGGAGAGTGTGGCACACTCCAAGGTACATTCAACTGCCGTGGCGTAAGCAACAAAACTATGTTAAAAAACGTCCGGATCAAGTCGTCCTAACCAACTCTGTATGACAGCATAAGTATGTTAAATCTATGCTGAAAAGGACACTGAATTCTCTAGTAGTGAATATATGTCCTTCAGGGCAACTATGAACTTGCTTGTGTTGTAGACCACATTTCATCAACATGCTCTTCACCTCATACAAGGTTTTCGGAAAGCAATTCGATGTTGGCAACAAATCCCCCGCTATCCAAGTCAACAATGCATCCATGAAAGTATTCGGCATTGAATAAAGGCTGCATAGAGAAAATAAAACGATGCTGCATTGTAGACGGTTGAGACTGCTCCCTTCAAACACATTCTCAGTTGACTCTCGAACCAAGTTTTCAAAATTGACTTCATCCAACTCCTCATCACCATCAATAGTGCTGACACCAACTGCCTCTTGACCACCTTCATGCATATAGTCGTTGTGAATGTCATCGAATCGGGTGAACGCATCGCGGGACATGTTTTCAAGGTCCACAGTTGTCCTCTATGGCCAAGTGAATTCACACTCACCACCATCAACTTCCGGTTCACGGTAAGCTTCATCTTCATTGCCTGCACGAGCAACAGGACCGCGAACATTTCTACCATCCACTGTCTGCGAGGCATAATTCCGAAATGAGTACATCCAGAACATACTAAGGAAATATTGATTCACACAACAAAAAAGCACTCAAAGTAAGTGCAATACATTCTGATATTAAATTTCATTTTTCTAAAATCTTAATTTTAATGACTCATTAAAGTATTCAAAAGCAATACCTAATAAACCTTCAAATACAATTTTTAGTTGAACTTGTATGGGAACTTCTTTGAGGTCTTCGACATTCAATGCAGTAGTTACAAAGTTCATGAGATGCTGTGAGCTCACCATCACCGGGTACATCAAGTACGGATCACGTCCATTTTTCTTATGGTGCCTTGCCACCATTTCCACCTTCTTGATAATACCGCCTCTACATTCATTGCAGGCACATGGATACTCAAATAATCCCAATCTATTTGCTATCGACCGTTCGATGTGATAAGCCGAGCTCAATCTTTGATGCATTCTGCCAATATAAGTCAATTTTTAATAATACGGTATTGTGCCAATAGAATGTGTAGGTGATGGTCTACTAACTATGAATATAAGCTTACTTAAATTTCAGAACAATGACCTTGTAAAAAATTACAAATTACCTTTGGCATTGGGAAAAAATAAGCTAACATGTGTTCATCCTTCTAATCACAAGGACAACCATGATATAAGCTCTACAGGCGGAATAGACTTTCGTACTGTGAACTTCTCGTTCCCAAAGACTTTGCATGTAAGGAGCATGTTATCTTAGATCCACATACTCTCTTGCACACTTCAATTTTTTCCTCAACCTGCTTATGATTGTTGCAATTCATGATAACATTTGAAATAAAAAATCACTTTCTTGTGTCCTACTCAACATTTATGTGATCTGAATTTCATGAAATCCGGAGCTAGCAATGCTTGCATACAACATCTTCTACACTTGTAATTATAGTTAGTCATACATACAACTTCAAAGTTTAAATAGAACCACTTCCCTATCTGTATTTCATTCATCCCTCATTCCCTCATAACTACAATCCCTCCAAAAATTTCAAAAGATGGTACCTATGTATGCCTTTCTCGAAGTCCAAACATCCTTCATTGTTATGTCAAGTCACCCTACACTAAAGTGTTCCTTTGGACATATTATAAAACATTGAACTACAGTGTTCATGAGCATCCCTTTTTTTAAATTGGAAAGTTAGTTTATTTCCATAACCATCTTCAAGCATTAGGTAGTCTACACTGTTCCATCTCATCTATAATCTGATTTACCAAATATAATATTTTTGAATTTGATATTCATGTGTGTATTTACCTCATAATTACTTCATTAATTTAATTCAATTATCATAGCCTTCACTAACTTGTGCTAAGTTAAGAATTTATTACTATACACCAACATCGCAGTCTTGCACACTATAGGATTAGGCGTAAGGACTTTGAAACTCTGGAATTTAATTCTAGTTCTCATGTTCTGATCTCATTTCAAAGCTTCATCATCATGAGGTACATGTATATACTTACGAATTTCACATTTCAACTTCTAAGGAATTCTGGAAATAATAGAGTACTGGGTCACTCCAACGTTTAGTGATTTCATAACGGTATGAAACAATACTATTACTGATAAATGCCACTAAATCCTCTATTACTAATACAGTTCAGTGCCCTTCTCCGTCTACTGTATGACAAGGGTAAACAACAAAATTGCTATACAATTTTGTCAACATTAAACACGGACTCACACGGATAATTGAATAATATAAGGCCATATTCGTTATATTGAGACTTTTCGTAGATTTTAAGACAAAATGCTAGTTATTGGAAAATTCATTTAAAAAAATATTAATTGAAATTAAAAATAAACAATGCTCAAATATTGACCCCATAATGGCATTCTAAAAATTGGTGTTGTTAACTATTTATAAAAAAATACTAGTAAAAAGATGAAGTGGTTTGTCTTCGAGTTGAAGATAGAAACGAGACTGCGAAAGGTCTCAATATAATGAATATGGCCGTATATTATGATATCCATTGATCCTCCTCTTTTTGTTGAAGCATCCTCTTCTAAACAAATTATCTCAGCACACATTTGATCTTAAAAATAATTAAATGACAAAAATTTGGTATGCTTGTCTTGAAATATGACTTTAGTCTGTTCACATTGAAACAATTGTTGACAAAAAGACTTCTACATTCTAGCGAGTTCAACAAAGAATCCATCAAACCTCTAATAGGCATTAAGTATTTCATTTCTTCTTGCCTCTACTTCTAGTGTTGTGTTTGCATTTTAATTATGACTAACCATAATAAACTAATCAGTTCTCAACCAACACGGTCTTCCATTTCATTTGACAATGAACAATAGAAATGTAAAGGAATACCTCATAACCGAGAAAAGCACTCCGTACTCACAGGTCCAAATACTTCTTCAAGAGTACAACCTCAATCTCTGAACAAAATGAAATGAAAATGATAGTCAACACAAATTGCATCTCATTACAACTTCAAACTAAATAATACTTGTGCCGACACAAGAATTACACAACGGAAGTAATTAACAGTCATAGAAAGTGGAAATTTGTTTATTCATAGTCCTTTGGCGATTACAGATGAGGAGCACACGAAACATTCACTAACAAAGAAMAGGTCCTAGATGTCATCGACATTTTCCTCTTGAAGCACTTCACATCATGCTTTTATTGACTTTGCCTTCTTGCATTATTACAATTGACTCATTTAACAAGCGCAAGAGTTTTTCTTCATGCCAATCCTTTTTTTCCGAATAATATGGGGCTGTAAATGGAATTTTTTAATGACTTTGTCTCCGGAATTTGGATTGGATGGTAAAGAGGCATTTTCCAAACGTGCCATGCCAATACAATTTTCATGGTTCTACTCATTTGTTAACAACAAATTTGCCTTTTTTTAATTGACTGAACACCAACTTCTTCTTCATTAATAGTTTTCCACACTGATTCCATGTCTTCCTAGATATTCATCAATCATAGCTTCCAACAAATTAATTGTTTGTATGATAATTTAGACCATGCTACAAATCAATTGCATTACATATTGCGTTTACATGATTATTTGTAATGAAGTTCTTGCATTTTTTTTAAATGTAGAGGTGATGATGACTTTGTGGATTTTACATTCTTATTCACCTCTTGAAGCCTTCATTTTACATTCTTTAATGTTGTTGCAACGGAACACAATTTTGTTGAACTTTTTGCTACCTACGAACTAAGTAAAACTCATTTCTAGTGCTCGAATTTGAATATGCAACGGTGTCAACAACACTCACAAGATAACTGATGTTGTTTGAACTTGTCAAACTGTGTAGAAGAGAAATCAAGTTTCGGAATTTTTTATCAAACACCTGTCAAAGTTATGGGCAGTAGTTACAATCCAGCACATGCAATCCAGAATAGCAAAAACACTATCCAAACTGTCAATAATTTCGTAAACTACCAGACATGATTACCGTAGATATGATTTGGTGTAACCATGTATGGTTTCACTGGGAATGACAACCATACATAATCCACTAGTATTCATGCAATGATTGACTTAGAGCATATCTGAAATCAGTGATTCTGTATTGAAGTGGAGATTATATTACTTATTTCTTGTTGAAAATCAATGCTTGCTTCCTTTCAACAACTCTCCTTAAATGTAATCGCTTCTTTTATATCTTGAATTTGGAATTCGTAATTAACATAAACAAACACTTGCAGACTCAAAATCCTATAACTTAGCAATTCATTCTTTTGTAAAATAAGCTCTAATTTGTTTTTAATTGTTTCATGTAATTAACTTGTGTGTCTTCTATAGGACACTGTTATGTTTCTATTGTGACAAACTTAGAAATAGTGTTTGCAACTTTGAGGCTAACCCGAGCAACTGAAATCCATTGAAGGCGAATAGAAATGAAAGAAATCAGATACCTGCGTCTCTGGAGATATTGACTTGTTAGAAGGTGGAATGTTGAAGAAGCTGTTCACTAATATGGCTCCAAGAAGACGATCGATGGAATTCAACCAGGCTGGAAAGAAGGAGTAAACTGTCGGAAGTCAGTGCATCAGAAATTGTCAAACAATTCTTTTGGAAAATGGGCTACGATTGAATAGTTTCATAAACATCTGAGTTCTAGCGTACTCAACAGGAGTGTTTATATTACCATTCACAAATTCATATGACTAAAGAAAGCTCTGCACTACTCTATTCACAAGAACACAAATGCAGTAACAAAACATAGAAAAGTAGTTCAAACTTGTATTTTAAAACAAAAAAGGTTTTAATGTGCTGTCTCTTACATTGAACCGACTGAATAGAATAAAAATGGTCAATTTCATTAAATTGACAACATTCTCACTAGAAATGGTGATATTGTGTGCCATTTTAAGGATATGTTGTGCCAATTCAATGAAATGTTGTGCAATTTCTATCATATTTCACGCCATTGTAATGAAATGACCCGCCATTTTAAGTGAATATTTCCATTGTAACAAAATTGACCATAAACTGTCTTCGACACTACTACTACAATAGTTTCTGCATTTAGCAAATACATGATGTAATGATGGGATGTAATTTTCCAAAAAAAATCCCGAAAAATATGGTTTCACTCGTTCAAGTTTGATATATTGCAATGGTTTACTCAAATATTCATCTATGCATGCTCAAACCCAAACTCCGTCTGTGCAGAGTGACACACTACAAAATTCGGTAAAAATATGAAAATTGCAAATTCATATCATGTGTTGGACGCGCAGAACTTTGATAGTGCCATGAGCTTTAGTGGAGTGAAGTTCAATAATAGTACAATACATTACAAGATTTAGTGTTAAAAGGCCATATTCGTTACATTGAGACTTTTCGTAGTCTCATTTTTATCTTCGACTCAAAAATAAACCGCTTCATCTCTATACTAGTAATTTTTTATAAATAAGTAACAACACCAACTTTTAGAATTTCATTATAGGATCACTATTTGAGTATTATTTATTTTTAGTTCCAATTACTATTTTTTTAAAATAAATTTTTCAATAACTATCATTTTGTCTCAAAATGTGGGAAAAGTCTCAATTCAACAAATATGGCCTTTTAAATCTATTCTAGCAAACGAAGTGTAATTGCAACTTCAAAAACATCATAAGCAACAAACACTAAGTTTCTTACTTTAGTTCGTCTCTAATTGTTAAGATTGAGAAGGGAACTACCTAATGTCTGACATCTAATACAAATGAGTGTTTTACCTATGGTTCAGCTCGTTTGCCACTTCGGTGGGAGGTAACACTTGTTACTGTACTGGAGTAGATTCAGTTGACAAACACACTGAAAAACTATGCACTAAATTTGTGGACGTCATTCTACGACTACAAACTTGCATGCAGCCTTTCCGAGTAATTTTCTAGCAAAATATTTAGACAAACTTGTTCTTCAACTCTTATGCTAGATAATATCTTCCTAAACCCTCCAAAGCTCATATTACAAGTAGGACTAAGATTTAATGCCCCAAGCGTTTTCCAACGACCTCAAACAGCGTGAACTATCAACATCAGCTGCTACGCACGGCTATTAGGTATTCAATCTCCACCAATGATTGATCCGCTAATTATAATTTCATCATTGATGTAGACGTCTTGCTAAAAAAATGATTAAAGCACTCATGAAAATCGATGGTTGCACTTACATGCATGCCAAGGGCTTATGACGTACTTGCAATGCAAACTCAACTTTAGTTTGTCACTCAATCGCATGGAGCTGTGAACATAGTCGTCGTAGTTCGTAGCCAACGTCGCACAATAGTTTCTTTTTTCTTGCAACAAGAGAGTACTCTCCTTTCCTTGTTGTTTCAAGTTGAAAAGAAAGCAATTTGGTAGGAACTTGCAGATATGCCTATTCCTACAGACATTGAAGTCCTCCGACTGAAAGTGATTGTCGACAACAACTGCCACTTGCAAGAGACACTGCACCACGAGAACTTGGTGTGAGTTTCCGTAAACTAGATTTCAATCACATGTTTCAGTAGCCTTGTAGAAGTGTACATAGGAAAACTAGATAACTTGGGCCACAAGAGGTTGAAAATCACGGAAATGGAGGTCCATACCTATGGCGGCTGTTGCTTACGAATTTTGTCAAATTTTTGCGACCTTCTTTTGTCGTTTGTAGCCGCCATAGCGTATACCAGACGTGTACAATCAATGCCACCTGACTAATAGAAGTATAACTGGTTGCGCCAATTATAATCTTGTGGCGCGCTTCAACGTTGCTTCGTCTTCCTGAAATTAGTTTTTGAAGGTCGGCTGATGCTACCCTAGCATAGCCATCTTCCATGTTTAGCCAAAAATGTGTAAGAAAATTAGTGAATCACGCACAATGAGAAAGATAATTCTAATGCAAAAGTCCAAAAGCATACAGCCACGTAATCGCTTCATGCAATAGGGTTTTCTCGCAGCAATAGGGAAAACAAACATTACTCCATTTATCCTCGACATTCGTGCCTTGGTGAAAACATGATCAATTTTTGGATGGATGAAAGTTGTTTATGGACAACAAAAGGTCACAATTTGGTTGTTCAAACTTTTTTTTTGCAAGCTGTGACAATGCAGGCTGTGCAACGGAAGGCAATGGTAACTTAGTTGCAGCTGAGTTTTTTCCATCCTATTCCGACGTTGTCGGGTAGAGAGGAGCGCGCTTTGGAAATACGCGAAGTATCTGGCTGCAACTGGGAATAGTTCGCTAAAGAGTTCAGTCGAGTCTTCGGTCTTCAATCTTCAATCTTCAATCTTCAATCTTCAGACTTCAACTTCAATCACATCCCCGTTGGCCTATCCTGTGATGGCTGTAAAGGGCCAAGGTAAGGGTGTGTAATAAGAAACAAGTTTACGGACGGGTAAAACGGGACAGCAAAACACGAGTTGCCGTCCGGATGATGGGATCCTAAATTTCAAACCCACGGTGACCAGGAGGCGCCTTTCACCAGTAGGAACAATATAAAAGATCAACCATGTGGGTCATCAACCCCACTTCGTCGCCACAAACACAAAACGGAGCGCTTACTGAATAACCACGGCTCGCAACAGGTTTACAATGCAGAAATCAAAATTGCAACTAGCCTCCAAAACTGGCTGGGAATGATAAATAAAACAACTCTGTCGAACCACAAGTCACAACACACACAACTCCTCCAAAAGTCTTCAAATCTCCAAAGTCTTGAAGTCTTGGAATCTTTCTTCACCCAAGAACTTGAAGAAACCCCAACTAGTTTCAAAAGAAACTTTTGTAAATAACAGTTGCCTTCGAACTAGTACCACAGATGTTCTACAAGGCCAAATGATAAGTGCTATAGAATTTTGAAAAGCTAATAAGATAATCTAATATCCCTCCAAATCTCAAATCAATACAATATACTGTCCAAAAGTTATGAACAATCAAAGTCTCGGCCTTCTCAATTGAAAGGCAGCAGACTTTTTATCATTCAACAACTCATAACTTTTAATTTATAACTTCAAATGCTTCRATTTTTGTGTCTATATAAAGCTAARAAAAACTTCTCTAATGCCTGAAAGTTTCAAAGAAAGAAAATAAAAACACAAACTGTGGTGGTCACCAGAATCTCCGCTCCTCTTTGATGGGTGGCAGCAGACCCTCCTCCACTCACATGCTTATAACTCCTCCCTCACAACTCCAAATCAAGCAAAAGAGACGTTCAAATAAGCACAATTTTATAAGAAAAAAACCCTCAAGTTTTCATTATCAAATTCTTCACACAACAAGAATTCTCACTGATCAAAGTTTTCGCTCTCTACACACATTCTCCAAAAACACCTCAAAAAAACACAATTCTCTCCTTCTCCACGTAATAATCCCCTTCTTCCTCATATAAAAATTCTCACATAAAAAACCTCCCTTCCAACAATAATCCCCTCATGAGGAGCAAGAACCTCCTATCAAGCCTTTMCACCCCCAAGATAAGTGGGACTTCTCCCTATCCACCACACATGGGCCTCTAAACAACTATTGGTCCAAGGAAAAACAACTACGTAGTAAACTACTTCTAAACTCCTACTCTTTTACTTTCAACTCCAAATCCAAACCCAAATTCTAAAACTTGAAGGAATACGTCGAACGGATGAAGTTTTTCCTCCAAATCAAGAATCTACTCAAACGTATAATATATACACGTTTAAAATACTGTAAGTATTTACAACACGACAACGTGGTTCCGCCGCATTGCTTTTGCAACTTGCATTTGGACTTCTGTTAGTCCTGCACTCCTACTCTTTAGCTAAATTTTTCAAGTGTTATTAAATTACTATTATTGTCCGAAGAATGAAATCAAAAGTAGTGAATGATAAAGCAAAGTTTTGAAGCTTGTGAAGTTCTTAATTTTTACTACCCCATTGACTCATTCACCGCTTGTTGCAATGCAGGTATGCCCAGTTGAACAAAAAAGCACTCCTAGACGCAGCGCTATATATGAAAACAGGTAGAGTTCGGACTCCTTCTCTACCACCGGCAAGCGATTCAAAAGGGAACCTAAAATCAATTTCTAGGGAAGAGAGAGCACAAGCAAAGGAAGTTGAAGAGCAAAGGGAATGTACTTCTCATGGTACTGTAAAGGAAGTGTCTGACCTGGCTTTCTTGCGGTTGCTTGTTGTACTGCCTAGTGATACTGAAAAGGAGTTTTGTCGATGTGAGGTAGTTTTGCAAGAGATCAAAGATGATAAGCAGCGAATGTCGTGCACTGAAGAGACAGTAGAAGATAGTGACTCTGATTTTCAAGTAAACAACAATGAGAATGAGACGTCAAGTAGTAGTGGTGCAAGTTCTTTAGTGCCCGAGGAGGTGGAGGAGGAGTTTCTTCAAGATATTTTTAGGGAACGCCTTGGTCAGTCGGTTGTTCAGTCTCCACCCAGAAATTCAAGGACGAGAAACACCTCTAAACTTATAGAGAACCAGCAGTCCGAGATTTCACAAGTAAGTTCTGTAATAACCACGAGTCCATCCACAACAGTTTTGCTCATTTATCTTTCCAATAAATTTAAGGTTGTCTGCATAGTTACAAAGTGTGCGGAGTAGGTCACACTAATTCAATTGACTGGATTGCTGCCAAGTCACTCACAAAAATGAGAAGAGCAAGTCTACAACATTTCTTGGTTATTTTTAGCACTTTAAATATAGCTGAAATTAAGTTTAATAGAAGTTTACGTTCTGGAATTTCATTCAAAGATCTTGCAAGGACAAGTGAATAGGTATAAGGAAAGTAAGGTGTTGCTGTTTTTTTAGAAAAAAAATTTAGAATTCATAGGTTTAAATAAATTTAGAAATCATTGCTGTGGAAGACTGCAACCTTCAACAACTCCAATAGAATTAGTATTTCTTGAAGTTTTGTGTGTATGTTAACTTGCATGAAGCAATATGTTTGCTTCATTTGAATTTCTAATGTCCATGAAATTTATTCAAGACATGTACTTTGTGACATTGTTGTCCTTGTTACGTAAACTATGTTTAACGGCATTAGTACCTTCACATATATTTCAAATGCATGGAAAGGGTTCAAAGTGTTGTTGCCTTTGGTATCAGCTCGACAGAATACGTTTGAAAAGAATCATGTACAAGTCTACGCAGGGCAATGTATTACGACATCAGCAACGTTTGAGGTCTTTGCAGTAGAATTAGATTCATAATGTTCCCTTATTCCAATTACATTACAACAAATTATTTTAAGTGTACAAGAGGCTTCATAATATTCCAAACCTTGCCAACAAGTTACTGAGGATTTTCTACTGCTGTGGCAGCAGAGGAACGTGAAAATGGTGGCATCTTTGAAAGCCGGAGACCTTCCCGAACCGTGGTTGGGGAAGAAAAAATCGGCTCATGAAACCTTGATACTGACGAGAACAACTCGAAAAGCAATTGCTGCTATTAACCAGAATAAAAAGAGTAGAGACACAGATTTGCCAAGTAGTAGTGTTCCACAGCGGAAGCCCAAAAAAAAGGGAGTGAGTCTTTCTAAGGGTAAAACTAAGGAAAGTCCTCTGCCCCCTACTGTCATGGATGTCATTTTTGGCAAAGTACAGAACGTGGTGGCAGATGTGGAAGAATTGCGTCGAAAGAGGGAAGAGGATGTTGCACGATGCGGGAGGAAAATCAAAGCTGTAGGTCCAGCATCCAAAGAGAACAATCAAAACAAATCGCATGACGATATTACAGATGTCAAATTCCGTAAGCAATCCGTAGGGTTAGTCAACAGTTTTGGTTTTCCAACAAGCTTTGAAGACCTGACAATAATTCCCTTCGGAACAGGTGAGTGATTTTTCATTTTCAATTTCTTTTTTAGTTGCTTTACTAGGGGAATGTTGTATGACAGTTGTTTTAGGAACAATGAAAATGCCTTCTTGGAATCCCAGATAAGAGATCAAAGTGTTGCTTAGTGAGACCCATTCACTTGAGCGGTTGAGCCGTTAGACTCTTGAAGGCCTCCATTGGGTTTGAAGAGAAACATCTTTTATAAACGTATTCACTGCAATGCCTAGAGTGTAGCATTTCATAGTTGTGTTTGGAAATATTTGTGTTCAGCTAGTAATTGTAGAATTTGGTGTAAATGTGTGTTTTCTTCATTATCAAATGTTGTACTTTTGACTGTGTCACTCGCAAGTTCTACTTGCTTAGCAGTATGCAAGACTCTTTGATAGTCGGTGTTCATTGTTATGTAAAGTCCACAAAAAATTGAATAAGTAATGTGAGTACGCAGAGTCATATGAAGGATGTGGACTACTGCATCACGAATATACACTACAAGAAAATGGGGGTATAAATGACTTGTCCACAATGACTGCACCGACAACAATGACTGCAAAATAGTCATTTTGCAGTCATTTTGCAGTCATTGTTGTCGGTGCAGTCATTGTGGACAAGTCATTTATACCCCCATTTTCTTGTAGTAGACTTGCAAAGGCACTCCTAAGAAATATGGAATTGTAGGTGTGGATGAATGCAATGACAATGAAGAGCATCCTTTGGTTGACACCGCAATTCCAGAATCTCGTAATGGTCCTTTCAAGCGCGAAGTGGCCACTCATAAGAGGCCCAACAAAAAATTCCGTCAAAGTAGAGTTGACACTTCAACACCAAATGAAGTGGACACGTCGTCATTGCGTAAGCAAAAAATGCTAGTCAAAGAAGCACAACGCAGAGACCGTGGTCGGTCACCAATGATTTATTATTGAGACAAGGTAAGCATCACTTTCAAACATGTGGTCATCTTCATTGTCTTAAGCAATCAAATATATATGTTATGTGCCATGAGCAGCAACGGTTGCATTGTCTAACATTATCATCAGTCAATTGATTGAGACCGTTGTACACAGGGGTCTCATATGCAATTCCTGATGTTAAAATTCCCGGTGACTCTCACTTTTCCCACTGTTCACCAGTGTATACACGCCAGGAAAAGTGAGACTCACAAGGAATTTTAACACCGGGAATCGCATATGAGCCCCCTGTGGTACACAAACAGTACTTTTGAAATGCCTGTACTATGTTGGTAGCATACATAAACTTACGGCCTACCAAAAACAATGAGATGAAGGTATTGCAAATCATGGTGAATGTGACCAACTCAGCACGGTTACCGAGATTTTGAAGTATAAACATGCGTCGTTCATGCTTACATTGTTGCTGCTTTCGATGTTACATTGGACGTAAAATTTGACATAAAAAAGTAGGTTGTTTTATTGGACGTCCACAAAAATGCATCACAAATAATGATGAAAACATCACATAAAATACGGGTTTCTTATAGTGATTGATAAAGAGGAGAGGAAAGGAACCCGTGCATGTAGATAGAGAACTGTGGAAGCGGTTGAAGAAACTTGCAAAAAGTAAACAGACGGAGACCAAGACAGAGCATGGTCGATATGCGAATGCATGTCGGAAAACAATGGAGAGGACGGGTTCCCTCGGTATACACAGAATAAGAGAAAAACTTCAGGAACAATATGGAAGGTCACCTGACCCTGACGAAGTGGAAGATGAAATGATGCGTGATAAAGGTTTCGGGAAGAGAAAAGAGGGATCATGCACAATTTTGAAAGAGAAAGGCAAACAATTAGCCAATGAAGAGGTGCATGAAGATCTAATGCAAATTTGTTCACAAACAGAGGAGTCTGATGACTCTAGCAGTGATGACGTTGAAGAGGACACTTAGGACTTCATACGGGAAGGTGACATGAAGGTTTGTTTGCAACCCGAGCTGAATTATAGTACTTATTGAATCGTTTATTGCCATGTGAAGAGTGTTTGAGAAATCCCAATTTTGTGTTACATGTAGTGAGCATGGAGTTGATGATGACGACATTATCAATGAACTCCTTATTTCAGAGAATGTTATGTACACATTGAGTATTAGTTATTGGTGAGTGTTGTCTTTTGGGTGCATAGGCATAGTGAGGCATGCACCCAAAAGACAGCATTTTTTAAAAATTATTAACCCAACCCAACCCCTTACCAAATTTTTTAAATTTTTAAATTTTTAAAATTAAAAATTAAATTTTTAAAATTTGCATCCCCCTTCCACGTCTTATTGTTTAGAAGGTAATAGAATGGACAATCAATATGGGACAATCAACCCGTATACGTATTCAGTATATGTATTTTGTACATATATTTTGTATATGTATTCTATACACATATTCTGTATACGTATTCAGGGGGGATTTGGGGGGGGATTTTAAATTTTGATCTGGGAGCTTGGGTTGGGGGGGTATTTTTAATTTTGATGGGGAGCCATCTTTTCAGTGCATAGGCATAGTTAATTGTTATAGTTCATTTCCATTTATGTATAACTGAGGTTTGCAAGTGATGACCACTGATTTATTTTTTGGGTGGAACATTCTAATTTACTTGTACTGAGCATAATTGTATTGAGAAAAGGGAATTATAGGTCTACATGTGAATAGGTATAAGCAATGAAGAAGTGATGGTGAGGTTCATTTATGAAGTAATAGTTGACAAGAATGATACGGATGTGGTCTGTAATATCATTCTGCGATCTTTTATGAACTAAACAAGGAGTTTAAGTGGCCCCTCGATCAGCTCATTGTTTACTTTGATGAAGTTTTTGAATAGGGATTTTGGATACCAAAAATGTATGGATTTCATGAAAATGGAGAAGTACATGTTAAAAATAGACTCTGCAGAAGTCAATGCACTAGTGTTGTGTTGGGGGAAACCGACTTGGTATTGTCTTAGTGAATTTTTCATTGTATTACTTGGCATTGATTCAAAGTCTTTTGTGACTGGACTTGTTGTAGTTTGAACTTGTTGTAGGCACTATGCGTAGGGCTGTGGTACCGTACTCACATGTTTATGTCTTTATATTTTGGTTTGTACTTTGATTAATTCTAGTGTTGTGGTATTTGTGTACTCAGAAGCCTAATGAGGCATTTGTTGAATTCAATCGCCGAGAGCTTGACGAGGGTCTGGTGAGAACAGTACTGCATTCTATAGAAGAAGAAGCCGGTCTCCTCCTTGCAAGTAAATTATCAAAAAAAGAATACATATTGCAACTTGAAATAGAATTGAAAAGCTTGAGAGGTGAATCGGGGAATGGGTCTTCATCACGGACCGTGTTGCGCTCTGACATGGCATTGTCTATACATGACAAAAATAATGAATTGCCGGTAAAGAACATTTGCATTTGAAAAACAAACATACTTGAAAGGTCAATGATCTTGTTATAGGTTGACTCCAAATTCTAGTACATGTATATGAATTGTGAACTTTGAAAAGGATAAGGCTTCATGGATGAATGCTTCTGTTCATGCAGAAGGGTTATGCCGAAGAGACGTCAGCGTCAAAAAGGACAGAGCGTGAGAAATCACAGAGAAAATTTGAGGAAATGAAAGAGGCTCCAAAAAAAGGTAGACGCTGAAGATGCAGGAGGTGCACAGTTGTGATAACACAGAGTGTACGGTAGAGAAGGCATGGGCAATTAAGTAAATTAGCAAGGAATTTTCAAAAGTTTTGAGTATTGTGAAGGAGAGTGTGTGTTGTTTCTATACGTGCGTATCGTTGTCTGTTGTTTGACAATGCATAGTAATGCATGCCAAATGTTGTATGCTACTTGTTCAATGTATTAAAAAAATACATTAAGTGTGTAGTATATGTTTTCATAGGCATGTAGTGACTTGAAGTGTTCATTGAAACATTTACGGATATTTGTTGGTCATATCCCGCAAGATAGCTGCAGTATTGGAAGTTGGTATCACCGAGCTTTAGTTCCTTCAGGTTTAGGGACACCTAAGAGCTCTACATTTGTGAAGACCTAATTGTGGCATGACTTACATATACAATTATTTATTGTGAAATATCTATGGAACATAGCGTATTTTTGTTTATTACAGTTGACAATGTGAAGATTGGATAAGGACTTTGCCTATAGCATTGTATGGAATGTGGGTAGGACTGTGGAAAGTGTTGCATGTTTGGTCGATGCCAATCACTTGAAATGGACGTATTCAGTACAGAAGAAAGTGATAACCAAAATGAAAAATGTTGATACTGTACGTGATCATAAACAACTATAAGCAGTAGTGGCTTTAGGTTCGGCAAAATTTAAGATTTGGATTGATAGTATTTATATTTGTTCACATATTAAGTGAACAAAGCTGGTTTGAATTGCAAGGCACAGATCAACGATGTATTTCTGTCAATTTTCTACGTATAATGAAGTGATGTATTATTTTTGCAACATTGTAGCATCAGCATGCGCAGCAAATATAATTGGACAATGCAGAAACGTGTTTTTCTGCCAGGTATGTTTCCCCCCTTTGTGGAACTAGAAGTTTTTCTCGATGATGAGGACATACATGCATTTAAAATTCATTTGTTTTGGTGAGTACTTATTTTTATGTTTTGCTAACTTCCATACAATATAAACTTGAGCGGACATAGTAGTACTAAGTTACTAGACTTTTTTGTGCAAGCAAGAAGCTCAGCGAAACTACTGTAAATGCCATATTCTAATCATGTGCGTAGAGTGAACTGTCAACCTCATCCAATGTGAAGGAGATTGGAATTGAAGAGTCGTTTTATGAAGGTCAATTCCTTAATATTTGTTTATAAAGGTGCGCATTCATGTACAACAGTTTTGTTTCTGCGTACAGTCTAGTCTCTGCTAACAATATGCAGTACAATACAGTAAAGATAGATTGAAATCATACAAGAATTTCAATTTGAAGATTGCATCATTGGTGGAAATGGTAAACCGTAAACCGTATAGGACTCTGTCTCTCATGATGAACTAGCAGTCATATAGTTTTTTCTTCATGAGTGTAGAAGGTGACAAAACAAAAAATTCAGTTGTTTGCGGATGCTAGAGAAGTGTATAGCGGAAGAAGCGGTTGGTTATGGATTCTATTCTACACGAAGATTTAATTTGATCACGAGAGCCATTTGGGAGTGGGGTCTTATATTTGGGAAGCCTCTGATTATATGTTGCAATCTTTCCGCAGTCCTTGTTGGTAGTGGTAAGTTCGATTTCTTGTAAAGTTGAATTATATGTAGTAGTCAAGTTAAGGAGAGAACTTGGAGTTTTTGCAGCAACTGTGCACAAGGTAGAAATAACTAGAATTTTATTTTGCAGTGGGAAGGTGAATTGATGATGTTCACTTTCAAATTTGGAGAATTATTGAAGTTGGAAGACATCTTCAATGAAGGGGAGACTGGCACGAATTACAAATCTTTTCGGAGCACTTGGAGTCTCTGTGAAAGGGAGGCGAACAACAACACGTTTTTCTGTAAATGAATGTGGGCTACTAGAATTTGAAGTGGCTGTGCAGAATAGGAGATTGAGATTGAGTGTCAATTGAGACGTTGCCCAGATTTGGAGATATGTAGCCAATTAATTGAAGTCAATGTATGTTAAGAAGGATTGAATGGGAAAAAGAAAATTGTCAACGCCAAAGGCTGAAAAATGCTTACAATTAATCTTGAGTATGTTGTGGCGGATGTGCACAGGAATTTGCAAATTCAATTTTTGTCAACATCCAGAGCATGTACTCATGAGGTGTTCAAGATTTCATAATTCTATTTCATCCAAAAGTGAGGATTTTTGAACTTTGAATGTGAGGACGATTGTATGCAACATTTTTATAGATTTTCTTAAGTATCTTGCATTGGATAAATCATTTTTGGAGCACAAAGAGGAATTATGTACGCATGTTTTTTGTTTTTGAAAGGTCGGATGAGGAGGAATTTGAAGATAAAATTCGAGGAAGAGAAAGTGCATAGTTACAAGTGTGACATCATGTTGACACTTGAGTATGTAGGGATCAATGTAAACCGGATGTAATTGCGGCTTGAGAAGGTAGGTGTTTCATTTCCTGTGAAATATCAATGTATGTTTGATTAGCTTTCTATAAATAACTAGAAATTATACGTAATCGTTGATGCTTGAGCAACATTGATGAAATGCATGCCCTGAAGAAGGAATAACTGCAATTAAAGAGTTTGTATGGACTCGTTTAGAAAATGTGAACAAAGTTCTTTCATGAGATGAAGGTACTTCATGAAACAATAATGTGTAGATTCTCTAATATTATGGTGTTGGGTTCAATATGCATGATTGATTTGTACAGGAGAAATTGAAGAAAGGGAATAAATGTTGCATGAGGTTTCTTGTGGGGGTATAATTCATTCGGTAGAAGAAGAGAAGGCGGAGTCATGTAATGGGACAGTCTTTCTTAAAGAGTAAGAATTGAATTTGGCAAAGAAGACAAGTACAGGTACATGTGGGTGGTATTTCAAAATGGATGGATGGGGATCGACAATGATAATGAAAGGTATGTGCATCTTGGAGGTGTGTATAGTACTTGAATTCCCTTGAAGTTAATTGTGTTTACGTAGACGAGCGTATGTAATGCATAGGAAAAAATGTTTTCCAAATTATTGAAGTGAGTGGAGACAACAAGAATATTTTTCAATGTTTTTATAAGGTAGCAGGCTGAACCCTTGAGAAATGAAGACGTTTTTAGAATTGGTACGAGAATGTGGTTTTTCGAGGGTTGTTAAGTATGTATTGTATTGTTCATCATGTTGGGAATACAAAGGGCTAATGAATGTCTATATGTTGTTCATCATGTTGGAAATAGAAGGTTGGTAAATGCTTGTTATGTCTAGTGTGCTAGTGGGAGGACAGTTACTTTGCAGGATGTAGTTGGAGATAACTATCAATGTTTTGGAAGTGAGAACATTAATGTAAACAAAGGTAACAAACACTTTCATGTTCATTGAATAGGAATAAAGTTTATGAGGCACCAAGTGGTTTATGCACAGAGGCCATTGAATTTTGTACATGTGAAGGGATTTGTGCTCATGGTAGATGAAGGGCACATTAAGGAGGTACTTGTGTGAAGCGCTTGTGGACTAATATTGTGTATGTTCCTTTCACAAGCAATCTTTGCTTTGGCAGTCTGGTTTTGGAAAGCATATTTTGGATGTTAAGCATAGCTGACCATATTGAAAGTTAGATATGTTGGACACAGAGGAACCCCTAATATATTCTTAAAGGCCATGGGATCAATTATAGGAGATAGTAGAGCAATTTCACATTTGTGGATAAAGGATTGGTATTTCAAGCATATTTGAAGTTCCATGGCAAAGAGTAGGGTGAGGTCTGAAATGTGAGATGTACGAAAGCCTAAAAAGTTTCTCTATATGTATACAGATATTGTGTCTACAATTTTCATCTATGGAATTTTAAAAAATCCAATGTCACATTCAATGTCAATGTGCATGATGTGGTTGTTCATCACCTCTTCAAATTTAAGTGTTTTGTATAATAAAAAATTCTTTTGTATGTGAATTGGAAGCTCTAGAAGTAGCCTGAAAAGTAGTTTTCCAAAACTCTGCCATACAAAATATTTGACACAGTTTTGGACATGAACAAAGTGCCAAATCAACAAAAACAAGCAACAATTTCTTGTTAAATACTGTCCAAGTCAACGCGACCGGCAGAACAAATGGAAACAACACTTTTTTGTTGGATTTCTCTTGACGTGGACATTGAATTTCCAGTAGTGATAGGTTGTTAAAAGTCTTGACTTTTGAAGGCATGGATTTTTGGACCCATATGCCAAAATCCTTGGAAGAGAATCCATAGTTGCAAAGCAGTCAAGTCAAGTCAATAGTTGCCATCACAAGTAGTTGCAGAGGTCATTGCCTCAAGTCAACAACAACCATCACAAGTAGTTGCAAAGGTTATTGCCTCTATATCGAGCTTGATGTAGACTGCTAACTTTGTTTTCAAGCGGTCAATAGGATCTCTAGGTTGCTTAGAATCATTGTTTTGTTTAGTATTAGATTCTTGGATGCATTCCAAAACACTTGAAGGAAAAATCTAGGGTTGCAATCCACAGTCAAGATAAAATATCTTCCATATAGACCAAAGTTGAGAGTTCCATACAAATGTACTCAAATAGATACGGAGAAGTTAACACTAGCAACTCCAACCATATTCAACAGCAATAGATTTGGAGTTTATTGGGTACGTTCTTTGGTACCAAGTTAACGACTCGGTTAACAGAGGGCATTCACTCCAAAATTTGCCATGAAAGTGAACAATAATTTGATCGTCTTGTGTGTTGTCAAACCGACCTAAATAGTCTATTGAGGGTTAATTAGACAATGGATACAATTGTAGTTTGGTACGGTTACCTTATACAAACATACCATTTAGGACATTAGCCTTTCAAGGCTCTAAAGTTTGATTAATCTAAAATAGAATTATGTGAATTAAAAATTAGAAAAAAATTCTTTTTTTAGCTTCATATTGTACAAAATTAGTATAATTCATTGCTCAATCATGTGAGAATGTAAGGCTCAAACTTTCCAAGCTTAGTCTTTTCTTCAAGTTCATTTGAACAAAATTTGCAACAAAAAGAGTGTTGAAAGAGCATTTGTATTCCTAGTTTGTATTGCATGTTGGGAGATCTTTCTATACTTGTAGGCCCATTATATTGTTTGTGTGCGAGAGGAACAAATACTTACCATTGATTTCAATTTTGTAAGTGTCAACTTCCTAGTGAAATCACTAGTAGAAAAATACAGTGACCAAATCAACAAAAATCAACACAAAAGTGTTGATTATTTTTGTTGATTTGGACGAGTTGATTTGGGTACTTGTTTAACAAAAAAGTATTGATTTTTTTGTTAATTTGGTCAACGAAAATTTTCAATTTTTTTTCCCAATTGAGACGGACAATTAGAAATTGCCATGTGGCATTACACAATAATGACACGTGGCACCAAAAAAAGCCACCTAGGCCGCCTGCTCGCGTGGCAAGACCACCGAGGCAGCCTACCCGCATGGCGGGCCACCTTGGCAACCCCGCCACACAATCAAAGGGTGCCAAGGGGGTTTGAACCTTGCACCCTTTGCTTGTAGGGCAAGGCCTTAACCAATACACCACACACACAAATTCATGTACATATGAGGATTTCAATTTAATTTATATAGTTATTGCATTCTTTTTTCCAGTACTTTGTGAATTCAGCACATTTCAGAGTCCGTTTCGGCATAGTAAATTGAGTTTTTGGAAAAAATTTGAACTAATGGAAGTTGGGAAATAAAGCCAACTTTCACCTCCAAAAATCCGTTTGCAATTTCGACTTTCCAATCAAAAGTTTTACACAAAATTCAGAGCGGATGTGAAAAAATATGAATTTGAACCCTTCTCTGAACTTTGTCTATAACTTTTGATTGGATGCTTCAAATCACAAACGAAATTTTGGAGGTGACAACTAGATTCATGTCCCAACTTCCATTAGTTCAAAGTTTTTCCAAAAAAGTTAATTTTACTATGCTTAAATGGACTCTGAAGTCTGCTGACTTTGATGTTCAAGGGTTAAAATCAGCAGACTTCAAAGTTCGTTTTGGCATAGTAGAATACTTGTTTTTCAAAAACTTTGAACTAAGAAAAGTTGTAAAATAACTCTAACTTTCATCTCTAAAAATTCTTTTGCAATTTTACGTCTTCAATCAAAAGTTATGGACTATTTGAATCAACAAAAATCTGTGACCATTTTGTTAACTTGTGCCGAAATCAACTGAAAACTGTCAAAACGGACGATACAGTACCCACATCAACAAAAATTTGTTGATGTTTTGTTGATTTGGTCACTTTTTTCTACTAGTGGATTCTCATTCATAGTGCAAGGAGATTGAGCACATCATTTCAATCCTCTCACTAGCTCCCATCAAAAGAAAGCTTTGTTGTTCAATAGTCCTTGTTTAAAACAAGCTTCCATTACATAAACTATCCCTAAATGTGAACTATTTTTAAGACCCCCCCCCTACATATACTTGTCTAAAATGTGAAACCTTAATTCATGAGAACCTAGGATCAATTTTTTTTGTCCTACGTTCAACTTTTTGAAAATTCATATATTATTCATGCAATGCTCAAAAAATGCATCCTAAAAAATTTTGGACCCTCTTTTAAATCCCAACAAGACTCAAAAAATTATACTATTTAATAATAAGAACGTTTCTTATTTGGACAATTTAGGTGCAATTAGGTTCTTTAAACCATCAATCCATGAAGTAGCACCCAAAAAAATYAAGCAACAAAGTGACTTTATCCAGGTCAAATGATCYTTATACCTCCAAATTCAASAACCTACCAACAAATCCTCAAGASTCTTCATKTMTGTGTCTATAAAGTAAGTGAGCCTATTGTAGGCAAAAKGAGAGCAAGCCCATGGTGCACAAAATTATATTAGCAATGTATTGCATACTTGAATTTACACCACTAATATAAATCTCCTCACTACAARCTCACTTACCTAAAATCTTGCCATAAAMTTATCCCCTTTWGAAGCACTCCGCCATATAATCTTTGAACGATGAACAGAGTTAACTACTCACAATGGGTAGAGAAATAGGAAATTTCATTCATTCATTTTTTGGGGAGTTGAGACATAGATTCTGCATTCATTGGTGATCATGGCAAGTCCATTAATGAGAACACATCAAAGCAAAAAATACTTGTTGTGGAACATGTTTTAGTTTTGGGTAAAATTTTGATGTGCCCTAGCCTAAGAAAGTGCAAAAACGACCTTCATCAGGCATAGACTTTCAAGGGGGCCATATGCGTCCTGCATTGGATTCAAACTTCTGTTTGAGAGAAAGAAATCAAGACATGCCATAAAATTCATATTTTTTAAGATAGGCTGAATTCTTGATACCATTGGAAAGCCCTTAACAAGGAGGGGTGCACAGGCATTGTTTTGTGATGTTTGGACCTATGTCGTGAAAGTTATTGAAGTTTGAAGTTTTTAACAATTAAAAAAATTTAGAGAAATGCCATATTTAACTACTTTTGGACTTTGCAAAGTCCAAAATTGGTAAAGGGACATCTAAGACAATTGTAGACTTTGACTTTTGTAGATTTTATGAATCTAGAAATGATGTAGATTTTGGACTAGGTGGTTTGAAAAATGTACAATGGGTTTAGATTTTAGATATCTATGACATCCAGAGATCTCTGGATGAACAAAGTCCAAAATTCCGTTAAAAGTCCAAAAGTAGTTAAATATGGCATGAACTACTTTTACTTCTATCTTGGCTGTAGCAAAGGCACATGGAACTTTTGACGGTGGCAATGGCACAAGGCACACTAAGATTGGTGTTGCACTGAAAACTGCATGGAGAACTTGAGGATTACAGTAAACATTGGATACAATACCACTTGTCAACTGATTGTGAAGAAGAAGCATTTTTCTAATACATCACATGCTTATTACTCCGTAAAAGAGTATTGAGTATGGTGTCATTATGGACGTGCTTGTCATGTGTTGGTATATCCGTGACCAGGCAATTTCTACAGCATGTGGTTAGTTCACCAGAAATGAGAGGATTCCACTCTCTCTTGAGAGTCATATGCACAAAAGTGAATAACACCCAAAAGCACCACAAATTGGTGTTGCGTCTAGTTACTATTAATAGGCTATTCAGAATTTTATATTGTCTTGTTGGCAAGTTGGCAAGTGGAAGGAGGTTCCAACGCACCAATGAACACATCATTTGGATACAATATGCAAAAGTTATGGAGGGTCAAAGTTTGTTTTCAAAAGTGTTTCTTCCATATATGTACATAATTGATTTTGGAGATGTACAAAGTCTAAAGATGGTATTTTAAGGTCAGGTGCCGTTTTGGAGGTGCCTACCTTAGTATGCCATGTGCCGTTGCCATAGTCAAAATCAAAGAATTTTTTTATTTTTTGTTTTTTTAACTCACAAAATCTTGAAATTCAATAACTCTCACACCGTAGGTCCAAACACCACAAAACAAAACCCGTGCACCTCTCCTCGTTGAGCGCTTTCTGATGGTACCAAGAACACCAGTGGAGGACACACGCTCCGGGCGATCTCATTTTAACAACAAACAAACAAACAAACAAACCTATTTTAAAGGGATGGATTGCAAGTTGCACATTATCATCGTTGTAAGGTAGGAGGTCTTGAAATGGAGCAGGTTCTAAAACCAATTAGGCTCTAAACCAATCAGGCTCTAGAGGTACATTTTGCATTCTCCAATGTACAAACAGTCTACATTTAAGAAGGTGGTTGGTTTTAGAGCCCATTGAAATGCATTTTTTTGCAACTTCAAAAATTCATATCTAATTCCACAAAGCTCCAAAAAATATGAAACGACGTGGGTTAGATGCCAATTTCATTGGTCTTTCAAGGAAAATTTACTGAAAATTATTCCAAGCAGTTTCACCTTGCCAAAATTCAGCTTCAGCCCTTAGGTGGGCACTTTATGGACCTCCTACCTTAGCACTATTCATGTGATTTGCGCACAAGTGTGTACCAAGCTCATATAAGTTACCCGCAATTTCATTGCTAATGTTGCAAATTCTATGTTTACTTCAAGCTACACAAGCCAACAATACTAGAGCAAATCCTGCTCATTTTCATTCCAGAGATTTGCACCTGTGTTGCTTCTCATTGAAAATGATCTATTGTTAGTAGCAAACTCGGCCCCAAGTTTTGTCCTTCGTGACTATTTCCACTCACCCCACGTTTTGTTGCTATTTCAAGGAATGAAAAGCGACCAGGTTCGGCAGTTGTGCAATTACCTCGCAAACATTGTTCTTTGCAATATATCCACTTTTCAGGCCTCTTTCCTCTTCTCCAATGAGTCTGCTTGCTCTAAGTTAGGGTTACTTGACCTCTCACATGAGTTGTCTTTGTCAACCTGACTCCTCACGACCACATTTCATCATCCACATTCGCAGATGACTCAGCTTATGCTTCTACTACTGATCAACTCAAAAGAAAGTCAGGCCTGGTGGTGCAATAACTTCGAAAGTGGGGTCTCATCACATTATTTTGTACGCCCAAAATAGCTTTTTTTGAGTACGTCAAAATTCAATTTGAAAACAACATGTCTTGCTCTCACAAATTGAAATCCAAATGTGGTGGACTGGACGCACTTGCATAGCTTCAATGGTATGGCAGGCATGCATATCTATCTGACTGTAGCAAGGATGGGGAAATGYCCTCGAAAACTTAAGTTAGTTGTCTTCTCTCAACAGACGAGAATTCCTCTGGGACCTCGAGACGAGCTAAAAACAAAAGCTGACTCTGCTAATTGAAAAAAAAGAAAAAAAAAAAAAAAGCCCTGCCTGCCTGCGTGTACAATTGAATCTTTATGTACGWTAGGCAAAACCATCCATACTACATTAATTTTTTTGCAATTAAAAAAACTCCTAAAAAGTACACACAAGTAGCTAATTCTTAACCGACACACATTTCTATACCCTTGATACCTAATTCTTAATAGACACACATTTCTATACCCTTGACACCTAATTCTTAATAGACACATTTCTATACCCAACTGTTAGCCAGGTGGGTACAGTATGCAGTTACAGATAAAGATAAATTGTTGATGTGTAGGGTACAGTAAGGTGATAATTAGACTATATGAATGAAAATGAATGTTGAAAATATGACAGTTTTTGTTACTAGTGTCAATTTGATTTAGAATTGTTTAACACTTCAAAGCACAATTTTGTAAACTAGCACAATTCAAGCATCAGAAATTGTGACACAGATCCTCACGAAGGTCTAATTACAAGCCACAAAGTAACTAGGACAAGTTTGCATTCATGTTTCATCAAGCCACAAGTCCTGGTTTGCGCTCAAGTATTGGACTACTACCAAAATTGATGTTTTCAAATTTTCTGGTTGTTACCATTTTCTTACCCCAAATGGGCCTGAAGACACCATAAATAATTAACTTCCAGTTTGCAATCTTGAATCACAGCCATGGATGGTAACATAGTGCTGGAGCCCCCCCACAGCTTAAGTTAAAACCATTGATAGAGCCCGCCCTTCAGTACAAGTACAACCTCTCATATTGCAACCTCCCATAGTGCAAACCTTGCAGTAAGAGAGTTTGCTGACACGCCGAGACAGCCCATGCACATGATGCAAGATGAAAAGACACGTGACCCTATGGCTTCTCTAAATGCAATAAACCTCTCTTAGTGCAAAGTCCCAACACCTTGCACTAAAGAGAGGTTCTACCTGCACCATGCCCCGGGGCGTTTTGCTCGTGGGTTTTGAAYTTGGCGTACTTACAGTCAGGTGCAGTGGTTGGTGTCAAGCCCTTTCTATAATTTGGGCCCAACTTTTCACCTTCTGATGACCAGTTGGAAATTAATCAAAGTTGAGACTCCCAGTGATTTCAATGAATCTCTTTTGCATCTGCGCTCACAACAGAAAGAATTGTCACACCATGGGTCCCTTCTTTTTCAGAAAGAGAGAGAGAGAGAGACTGGGAGCAGCCGACGTGTTTGGATCTAACACAACAAGGCATAAGTTAATAATCAAAATGGAGTGAGTCCTCTTTCTTGAAGCAAACTGCTTCCATTGCAGCCTGTCTCGATTGATCCTCAGGGGGCTTTTTAAAGGATGCAATAAGCTTATCCTTCAAGCCTACTTTTGATTTGGGGAACAGCAAGAGTGAGTCAGGGCGGGAGTTGGAAACATGTCCATTTCATTGCATTGACGCAATGCAGAGTGTCAATATCTAGTACTCTTGTGGTTTTCAAAGCTGACTGTAAGAAAGAGGACTGCTATAGGCTTATATTTTGACACTGCCCTCCTTGAAATTAAAGCACCAATGTCCTGAATTTCTGCTATCCAATTTATAGAACTAAATCAACAATTTTTTAGCATCCTTCAAGCATGGGTAACTACAACAATGGTGAATTTCGTTTAGTTGACGGTATTTTTGTGCCATTTTAATGAAATGTGTGTCAATTTAATGGAATGTCGTGCAATTTCTAACATATTTCGTGCCATTTTAATGAAATGCTGCACCATTTTACCATAATACCATCAATTTAACAAAATTTAACAAAATTCACCATAATAGTATCACTATTGATTACTTCAGGCCACGGCTTGCAATTTTATTGCACTTGGAAGCCATTGCCCAATTGATTCATGCTAAATTCAGTTGTGTTAAGGTTTCAGTTGAATTCAAGAAGTTACCCAAAACGCTACACAAGATCTCTAAAATCGATCAAAATCTTGTGCAAAATGCTGTGATGTTTAGGATTAAAAGGTTGCATTACCTCAACTGTTTTTTGAAAGGGAATAACAAGACCAGTGACTTGATGACTGTTGAGTTACCCAATTGCTACCAGAAATTAATGGATTGAATTTGAACAGATCTGGAAACCTTCACTGAGAGTCCCACAGACAAATTCTAAGGCATGGTCTGGTCCGTGGAGGGGCTTTCTGTGAGTCTTCATCTGTGGCTCTTGTATCCAGTATTTTGCTTGCCTTTGTATTTCTGTTCTTACACTGCAGGTTGCCATCATTTGTGTCCCAAGAAATAAAGAAAAGCTGAGTGCCTGGAAACGTCATCCTGCACTCACTGACTGGAACAAACAGCTCGGTCCCAGACTGAGTGGTGGTCTACTAGAGTAAATTGGCAGACTAATGTCAGTGGAAATTTTTTGGGCCCATTTGCTGATAGTCCATCCATGCTGAATCTCAGTTAGTTACATCCAAAATTATCTCATCATTTTTTCCACACATGATGAAACACTCAATTGACTGTTGAAAATGTGCTCATTCAGCTAACCAACACCATCGAGTTCTGTTCTGGTCTGTTCTGGATTTCACTGCACATGACATTCTTGGCATTCCCAACCGGCCGGTAGGTAGTTGAGTACGTACGTAGCATGGCCCATTTCGATCCCAGTGCCCACTTAGATCCCAAAGACATGCCAAATCATGGGAAACAAAAGCTTTGACCTCTTTTCCCATGTGAAGACAAGGACGGATGGAGCGAGCAAGCGAGCAGCCGAGTCGAGGAGCTCACCCTCAAATCCTTAAGGGTTCAACTCAAAGGAAGCTCGCTCTCAGTCTTGCAAAAGGCAGGTGCAAGCCACCGATTCTCATGTAACTTTTCCATGCCAACTAGCTCCAGGCAAATGGTGCTCAACTCCTTCAATTTAGGATTCTCGCGCATGAGAGAGAGAGAGAGAGACAGAGAGAGACTGTACGCCATGCAAACTCAGTGGTTCGTATACAAAGTCATGAAGAAAAAATATCTCGCTTATGATCGTGCACACTCTGATCCCCACCCCGCCCCCGGATACGTCCATGCCAGCAGGTCGTTCTGAGCATTAAATTTTGGGAATCGGAAGCTTTCCAAAGCACGCAGCAGCAGCATCTGCAGCGGCAGGCCAGACTTCCCCCCACCCCCAGGCCCCCGTCGTCCCTGCTTGCCTGGCAGTCACTCAGGAAGTTCCATGATTGGGAGTCCTTTGCCCAACACCTGTTGTTTTGCATGTGTACCCTTCCCAAGTTGATTTGGGGTCAAATAATCCATTTCCAATGCTTCTCACTGGTGGTACAGTTAGCTAGCTAGGTCTCCTCCTGACCGCCTCACTCGAGCTCGTTCACCTTTTGGACATGCAGTGTGTTTTTTTACGTGATTTGTCGTCAATTTGCACCAAAATAATCGACTCTGCACCACGCCCTTAGAACTTGAACAACAAAATCTTGGATGAAATTGCCAAAAACCTCCAAGCTTAGAAAAAAAAAATTGGTTAAAATTGCCACATTGAGGATGAAAATGTAATTTTTTTTCTTTATGACACACACAAGTTGCAAGGCAACCTGCGTCAATTTTCCAATCAAGTGTAAGGGAATTTCACAGCCGGGGATCGTGAAAATATAATTTTGAATATGTGATATGTGCTAATATGATACTTTCTATCCAAAATGTAGATGAATGTTTAAATTTTTAGCACCACTATAACATATGATATCCCCACTCTTGCACTTCATGAAAATGGAAAAGAAAAGAAAAACTCTACTGTTGGAGGCCCCGGAGGAGGAGGAGCACAGGCCAGGGCGGGCCCGACAACTCCTCCCTGACCCCAACCCAACCCCAAACTGTTTGTCTTCAGTGATGTACTCATTGGGCACTATTGGGCACTATTGCAGAGGGAGGACCAACTGACCTTGAATTGGTTTGGCCAATTGGCCATGCCATTCCAGTTGCAGATTTTTTTTTTTTTTTTCCCCTCATGATTGTACACTGGGTATTTGCTTGCAGGYAGGCAGGGAACTTAACGTACTGTGGACGACTGGAAAGCTGTTGGGTCTGAAAACCATAACTTAGCACTGGCATAACTTAACTTGTATGGACCAAGTCTCTCCTACATGTTGCATTAAAAGTACCGTTAAGTTACCTTCCGTATGTACATAATTAACTTACTTACTTCAAGCTGGCCTCTGGAAGCTGAAGCTTATTAATTCCTGCAACGAGCGCAGGCTTCCATTCTTTGATTGTCAGTGATCAGTAGTGGCAGTGGCCACGACAGCCAGGGGATCAAATTCAGCTCTCTCTGAGCTCTGTGTCAGAATGGCCCACATGAAGCCATGAAGCCCATGCAGGGGATGTTTCTGGTAAGGGTTTCATTGGTTTTGGAACACAAAACTAAGGTAGTCTGCTCTTAAAGCGACCATGCTCGACCAAGCGCGATCATGATACAGAGGTACATTTTGCTTTCTTCAATGTACCAGCAGTGTACATTTCAGGRGTGGTCGCTTTTAGCTAGTGACCATGGCAATGATGACATTATTACAACTAATTTGAAACAACTTGGGTTAGATGTCAATTCCTTTTTTCTTCCCATGAAAATTTACTGAAAATTATTTCAAGGAGTTTAGCTTCCCTGAAAAAACAGTCAGCTCTTAAGTGATTGCTTTAAGAGCAGTCTACCTTAAACAGTGTTGAACAGGATGAGAATGGCCCAGTTGAAGCTGGGAAGCTCATGCATGGGATGCTTCTGATAAGGGTCCCATCGGTTTTTAAACACAAACTAAACACCATTTTAATGGGATGGGAATAGCACTGATTGATGAAGCCATGAAGCCCATGCATGGGATGTTTCTGATAAGGGGCACGTTAGTTTTTAAACACAAACAAATTGCCATTCAATGAGATGAGAATGGNTAGTTTTTAAACACAAACAAATTGCCATTCAATGAGATGAGAATGGCCCGGATGAAGCCATGAAGCCCATGCATGGGATGTTTCTGATAAGGGGCCCCGTTGGTTTTTAAGCACAAACAAAACACCATTCCATTATATGAGAATGGCCCGGACAAAAGCCATGAAGCCAATGCATGGGATGTTCTTGATAAGGTTCTGTCGGTTTGTAGACACGGCAAACTAAGCACTATTCAATGGGATGGACAATATTTTTTACGTTAATTTAGGGGGACAAGCGGGGCTCTTCATTTCAAACGAGGAATATTTGGAAATCCAAATCTGCTAGAGAGTGTGATGGATAGTCTATCACTCACCCACAAAAAAAATTAGGTTACTTAGGTAGTCAACATCTAATATCATTGGTTCTCATTTTTAATGTTTGACGTCAAACACGAGGTGAATGATGCCGTGATGAGGAATGTCAATCAAATGATTCTTGAAGGCTGTGACAATTGAAGGAGTGAATGTTGCAGTATTAACCTAGTTACCAAGGTCATAGTACTTTCTCCATAGATCCAAAGTCTATAACATGTTTGATGTGGTGGAGGTGGATAGTGTTCATTGTTTTGTCCAATATGTCTATTCAAACTTTTACCTTTGTTTGGCACTTTCGATTTGTCTTATATATGGTAGTTATTCTTGCCTCCATTGCAGAATGCGACCCTAGATATCTCCGCCAAGTATTTTAGCATGCATGTGTGCCCAACAATCCATGGCTAAAATAGATTGCTACTTTAAGCAAATTGAGAGATTCCATTGGTTGAGAACAAAAGACATTATCTTACATCAAGCCAGACATTGGTCATGATTTTTGAAAACAAAGGGTCCATTCTTGTCAAGATCATGCCGGATATCACCCATGACCTTTGTTGTTTTCATTTTTTAGGAAGTGCCACAATGGCAATATAAAATGTTATAGTGGTGCTCCAAATTACAACATTCATCCACATATTGAATGTATAGTATGGTTTTCATCCACAATCTAGCGATTTCATCTAAGATTTTTTTAAATTCAAACTTGTTTGGTGATTTCATTCAAGTTTTTTGACATTATTTTTGGCATTTTTTAGCCAAATTATTTTTTCTAGTACAATGTGGCACCGTAAAGCCAAGAAAAAAGCCTTGCTTTGCAACTATTTGTGATATATAGTTGTCTTGACTACAGATTGCAAGTTTAGATTTTCTTCCAAGTGTCTTGGCGTGTATAACTAAAAATCTAAGAATTAAAAAGATGGGTAGCTCAAAAAATGAAGAGATTCCATGAGTAGTTTACATCAAGCTAGTTTGTGATAGCTACTTTTGTCTCAAATCTAAATTGCAATTTTTGATTTCTCCTCCAAGTGTCTTAGCATGTGTGCACAAGAATCCCGGAAAGACTTGAAAAGATTGAGACTTTAAGCAACCAAAAGATCCCATTGGTTGAAAAAGAAAAAGAAAAAATCCATTTATAGCTCACATGAAGCTAAATATAGGATATGACCTTTGCTATTGAAGTCATAAAAAGGTTATTTGAAAGTTCGATGGAAAATTTGGATCTATTTGTTTTTTCTTTTTAAGGATTTAATCCTAGTAGAAAATTGATGGTTCCAAATTTGAAAGGTCACAACTTGAAGCACTAAAGTCTCAATCTTTAAGCAAAGGTCATATCCTATATTTGGCTTCATGTGAGCTATAGATGAATGAATTTTTTTGTTTTCCACCAACCGGAATGATCTATTGGTTGCTTAAAGTCTCAATCTTTAAGCAACCAGTTTTGAGCCGTTGCATTCATGTTCCTCCAAATATTTATGATGAAATGAATCTACTATCCTTTCAACAAAAAAATTGCTACCTATTTTGTTCAATGGCCTTCCTTTTTGGAATTGAACAAAGAACCTATTTTTTCTTTGATGACTAATTTTGTTATTTTTTATATGAAATAATTCATATGGATATACATTGTAAAAATTGAGTTTATATTGTTTGAACACATGATGTTATGAGTAAAGGTGATTTGTTTTAAGGTGATTATCACAATATATGAATTACCAAGGTCATCTAGAATAATCATTATAATCTATTAAATATTGAACTTTTTTTTTGTTCAATTTTAAGTGAAATTTTTTTCAATTAATTTTTCAACTCCTCCAAGATTGAAAAAATTTGAATTTTATATTAATAAAAATTTCCAAGAGATCTAAAACAACATCCACAAAAATTTGGGAAAAAACCCCTCGGAATTCTAGAAATGAGCTAGAAAAAACAAAGTAACTTCTAAAAGCATTGATTGTTTTTTTTAACTTGAATTCTAATAAAGAGGTATTATACAAAGAATTTTGGAAAAATAATTTGGTATTAGATGCAAGTGCATGCATTGGTATAAAAAATGCACTAGTTTTTGTGTTGTAATACTTTGCATTATTTTCTATGATTTTCAAATTTCAACTATTTTCTATAAAATTTTGATTCTTTATGCCAACCAAATTGTATGAATGAATCATCATATCATTGACAATTGGTAATGAAAATTGAAAGAAAACTAATTTTTATAGTTTAAATGAGCCATTTAGTAAAAAAACCAATGGATTGTCCTTCTACCTCAATTCATTGCAAAATTCAAAATACTTCATGGAAAAATGGGTTGTAAATAAAATTGTTAACTCTAATTTTTTTTGAAAGGTATATAACAATATTATTATGTGAAACGGAAATGAAACCATCATGTAATTTTTTTCTATCTTTGGATAATTGAATACTTTGAATCTTAACTTTTTTTGAAATTCATTATTTCTCTACATTAATAATTTTATTGATAATTCAAGTAATTGAATGTAGTTATGACTCACAAGTAAAAATCTTTAGGTGGTTATTATAATGAAAATTAACACATTTAAAAAAAAAATTCTTCAAAAAGAAATAGCATTCTTTGGGATAAATTTTATTATATGGAAAGACAAGAAGTTTCAAAATTTCATAATTTTGTTTTGGAAAATTAAATTTTCAATAGAAAATTTGTTTACATTATATAGAAAGGAGAGTTATGAATTTTTCAACCAAAACTAACTTCTCCATGTCTATTCAAGTACATCTATTTAAATTGCACTCTCAACTTTTGTCTATATGGTAGATACTTTTGTCTTGACTGTAGATTGCAACCCTAGATTTTCCTCTAAGTGTTTTAGAATGCATTCAAGAATGCAAGACAAAAGAAAACCAGGGTTCTAAGCAATCCAGAGATTCTACTGTCAGCTTGAAAACAACTTGGTTTCTAGTTAACATCAAGATGGATACATAAGCAATCCTCCCCCTCTTGTGCAACTACTTGTGATGGCAGTTGTTGACTCAACCGCATTGCAACTTTGGATTTCTTCTCCAAAAATTTTGGCATGTGCGTCCAAAAATCGAGGCCTTCAAAAGTCAAAGACCTCAAACAACCAATAGTCTCTTTGGTTGAAATTAAAAAGACAGTTCATGTTCAACTCACATCAAGTTAGGTATTAGATATGGACTTTGCAATTGTTTGTGATAGCTAATTTTGTCTTGACTACACATTGGATCCTTAGATTTCTTCTCGAGGAGCCTTGGCAGGTGTCGAATCCAAAACCTAACAAGATCCAAACTATAAACAACCAAGTGATTGCATTGGTTGGGAACAAAAGACCTAGTAATGTGCAATTTACATCAAGCTAAATATAGACCATGATCAATGGAATTGCTTGCAAAAGAGTCGCTTACTTGGAATTTTAAATGGCTAGATATGGATTATGGTTTTTGGAATATTTTGTGAAAGAAAAGTTTATTTAGAATTATAAATGGGGATCTAGACAGTATTGTTCAAGGTTTGTTCAAGAAAATATTTCTATGAAAAGTTGGTGTTTCCAAATTTGAAAGGTCACTACTTATTAGAAGAAAACTAGGCTACTCAAACTACAAGTTTTCAAACTCTTGGAAGCAATTTTATTCCAATATATTAAAATTTAAAAACAAATTACTTTAGTATATGAAAAATTTAACAACTAAAACTTCCAATCCTAAAGAGGTTTTGATGAATTTTTATTCACTTTTGCAATATCAATGTTGTTGTAATTACCTTACAATAGGTCATAGTCTTTTATTTGGGATGACAATAAAGTTACAGATTACTAATGCACTTTTTTTAATGAGATAAAAACACCATGGACTCATCTTTCAAACCAAAACCAATTTTGATATGAATTCCAATTTTTTTTGGTATAAGGTAGAATAATATAAAACATTTTGTTGAAGATGATGTGACTTAAGTTCATTATAAATAGAATAAAAATCACAATTATAGATGGGGGTTCTTAATGATAGAAGGTTGAACTTTTCAAAAACAAAATAAAATTTTGGAGAAGTTTTGTGTTTCTAGTGTTCCAATCGGAGTCAAGAATGACTTCAAGAAAACTTAAGCTTAATATAGGTTTATTTTTTAATTTTCTTCAAAAAAAACTCAAAACCATTCTCTAAGTTAGGGCTCTACTATTTGATTCTTATGTTGCACCATGTGTAATTTGGAAACATTCCACAATGACAATTGAAGGCCACACATTAGCACCTCAAAAGGATATTACAATACATATATGATAAAATTGAAGAGGAGATAATTTTAGATACTTCTATCTTAAGCCTTAATGGAAGATTTAAGCATCTCTCTTGACATAATTATTGTGTTTCCATGAGAGCCTAGGGTTGCTTTTAGGTACACCTATTTGTATCACTTTCAAAATTCAAAATTTATTTATGCCAAGGCCAAAAAATGAATAAGAAGGTGAGACAATTTCAATTTGATCTCCGTTTAAATCCGAACATATAACAAAAATTTATGCAATTTGATAATAGAATCTAAACCCCTAAAGTCCGAAGGCCATTTTTCTACCAAAAACACTCAAAGTTGCCATTTTATTTGCATTCATCTAAAAAAGCAAAAAAAAACACTTGTTTTAAAATCTAACCGTAAAATCTTGTAATTTGCTTGTTTCACTATCTTACAATTCTAGATGACTTTGACTACCATTTGTGAAAAGCTTTTGCACCACAAACTTTGAATTAAAAAAATTTTATGTTGAAAAATTGGGTTGTAAGTCTAGGAATTTTTTTTCAAAAAGAATAACTAAATTGTAAGTAGCTCTAAGATAGAATTGAAACAGAAGAATCCAAACAGTGAGATTGTTCTAGCAAACATACTTATCCTTTATACACAATTTGTAAAAAGTGTATTAAAAATGAATCCTATAAGTTATTTTTCCAAGAAGTTGCTTAGATTGCCCGAAAAACAAGATTGTTCATAACTTTCTCATTACTATTATAAATAGAATGAATCAAAGCTTCATATGTACAAACAGGTGAATTTTGTTGAGTTCCGCGTTCAAAATGCAGAATTCTGCATTGGACTGCATTTTTGCGTTAGAATTCTACAAAATTTTGCGTTGGACTGCTTTTTGCGTTAGAATTCTACAAAATTCTAACGCAAAAATATAGTCCAACATAGAATTCTGCATTTTGAACGCGGAACTCAACAAAATTCACCTAATATGGTTTTGTGGGTTTAAACGTATTTTTTAACATGATTTAGTGGGTTCTAACATAGTTTTCTTCTAGAGTAATTTTGTTATCTTTTAAATGGAAAAATTCATATGGGTATACCCTGTAAAAATTGAGTTTATTTTGTTTGGATACATGATGTTATGAGTATGGGTGATTTGTTTTAAGGTGATCATCAAAATATTTGAATTACCAAGGTAATCCAAAATAACAGTTATCATTTATTAAATTTTGAAGGGTTTTGTTGTTCAATTTTTCAATGAAGCTTTTTTCAATTAATTTTTCAATTTCTCCAAGATTGAAAAAATTTGAAAATTATATTAATAAAAATGAGCAATACGGTCATAGAAATATTTCCTTGAACAAACTTGAACAATACTGTCTAGATTCCCATTTATAATTCTAAATAAACTTTTCTTTCACAAAATATTCCAAAAACCATAATCCATATCTAGCCATTTAAAATTCCAAGTAAGCGTCTCTTTTGCAAGCAATTCCATTGATCATGGTCTATATTTAGCGTGATGTAAATTGCACATTACTAGGTCTTTCGTTCCCAACCAATGCAATCACTTGGTTGTTTATAGTTTGGATCTTTTTAGGTTTTGGATTCGGCACCTGCCAAGGCTCCTCGAGAAGAAATCTAAGGACCCAATCTATAGTCAAGACAAAATTAGCTATCACAAACAATTGCAAAGTCCATATCTAATATCTAACTTGATGTGAGTTGAACATGAACTGTCCTTTTGATTTCAACCAAAGAGACTATTGGTTGTGAGTATTTTTGAAGACAATTAAAAAATAAACCTATATTAGGCTTAAGTGTTCTTTGAAGTCATTCTTGACTCCAAGTAAAACACTAGAAATAAAAAAAAATTCCAAGATTTTATTTTGTTTTTGAAAATTCTAGCCTCCCACGTTTAAAAAACTTGTCTATAATTGTGATCTTTATCCTATTTATAATGAACTTAAGTTACATCATCTTCAACATCATGTTTTAGATTATTCTACTTTATACCAAAAAAAATTGGAATTCTTATAAAAAAATATCATTTATTGGGTCTGGTTTGAAAGATTAGCCCATTGTGAATTTAGTGGGTTTTTTTCTCAAAAGAAGTGTATTAGTAGTCTATAACTTCGGCGTCATCCCAAATAAAATACTATGACCTATTGTAAGGTAATTATGACAATATTGCTATTGCAGGAGTGAACTAAAACATTCATCAAAACTTTTAAGAATTAGAAGTTTTAGTTGTTAATTTTTTCATGTGCAAAAGTTTTTCTTTTTCAATTTTAATGTAATTGGAATCAAATTGTTTCTAAGAGTTTGAAAGCTTGTAGTTTGTATAGCCTCTTTTTTTTATAATAAATAGAGGCCTTTCAAATTTGGAAACACCACCTTTTCATAGAAATATTTCCTTGAATAGACATGAGCAACACCTACATTCCCATCTATGATTCCAAATTAACTTTTCTTTGTCAAAATATTTTGAAAATCATAGTCCATATCTGGTCATTTAAAATTCCATTTCTTTTGCAAGCAATTCTAGTGATCACAGTCTATATTTAGCTTATTATAAACCAAACATTGTTGGATCTTTTATTTTTAACCAATGCAATCACTTAGTTGTTTACAGTTTGGATATTTTTTAGGTCTTGGATTCTATCATGGCACACCCGCCAAGGCTCTAAGAGGAAAAATCTAAATTTTCAAATCAATAGCCAAGACAAAATTAGCTATTACAAACAATTACAAAGTTCATATCTAATATCTAACTTGATGTGAACTGAAAATGAATTGTCCTTTTGTTCTCAATCAATGAAACCATTGGTTGTTTAAATTCTTGGCTTTTGAAGACCTCGATTTTTGGAAGCACATGCCAAGATCCTTGAAAGAAAAATCCAAACTTGCAATGCAAGGAAGGCAAGTCAACAACTGCCATCGCAAGTACTTGGAAAGGTCATTGCTTCAAATCAACAAATCCATCACAAGTACTTGGAAAGGTCATTGCTTCAAGTCAACAACTCCATCACAAGTACTTAGAAAGGTCATTGCTTCAAGTCAGCAACTGCCATCACAAACTTGATATAACTTCAAACTTTGTTTTCAAGCCAACAATAGGATCTCTAGGTTGCTTAGAATCTTGGGTTTTCTTTAGTATTAGATTCTTGGATGCATTCCAAAACACTTGGAAGAAAAACCCAGGGTTGCAATCTACGGCCAAGACAAAATATCTTCCATATAGACAAAAATTGAGAGTTCCATACAAATGTATTTGAATAGACATGGAAAAGTTTGCAACCATATACAACAACAATAGATTTGGAGTTTATTGGGTATGTTCTTTGGTACCAAATTAATAGTGGGCATTCACTCCAAAATTTGCCATGAAAGTCAACAACAATTTGATCATCTTGTATGTTGTCAAACAAACTTAAATAGTCTATTTAGGATTAATTAGAAAGTGAATACAATTGTAGTTAGGCATAGTTACCTTGTACAAACATACCATTAAAGACATTAGCCTCTCAAGGCCCCCAAGGTAGATCAATTTAAAATAGAATTATGTGAATTAAAAAAAAATACAAAAAGATTATTTTTTTAGCTTCATTTTGTACAAAATTAGTATAATTCATTGCTCAATCATGTGAAAATGTACTTCTCAAACTTTACAAGCTTAGTCTTTTCCAAGTTGATTTGAACATTTGTATCAAGAAGAGTGTTGAAAAAGCATTTTATACTCCTAGTTTGTATTGCATGTTGGGAGATCTTTCTATACTTGTAGGCCGGCTTATATTGTTTGTGTGCTAGAGGAGCAAAGACTTATCATTGATTTCAATTTTGTAAGTGTCAACTTCCTAGCAAGTTTCTCATTCATTGTGCAAGGAGATAGAGCACATMATTTCATTCCTCTAGCTCCCATTGGAAAAAAAATTTGTTGTTCAATAGTCCTTGTTTAAAATAAGCTTCCATTACATAAATTATACCTAATTGAGAACTATTTTTAAGACCACCCCCTACATATACTTGTCTGAAATGGAAAACCTTTATTCATAAGAACCTAGGATCAATTTTTCATATTTTTCATTATGAAGACTATGTTTTCACCATAAATGCTCCAAAACTGTCATTTCTAGTACAAGTACCAAATTTTAGATAAAAAACAATTTGGACACATAAAACCGTATGATCTTGTAGGAAACCACATTGGGAAGTGAATTGCAAGATATTTGCGTTTAAAGTGACAAAAATCTTTTTTTATTCTTGCCAAACTCTAGGCAGGTGCACTTCAGAAGGCCACTTTCTAAGAAAAAATGTCCAAAATGGTTGTAACTCTTAGGATTCATTCTTCAAGTCAAGTTGGTGACACTCTTGAAAAATGTCAATTTATTTGGAATTGTACAACATGTTGGAAAAAATAGTAAGTAGAAAGAAGTAGAGTGATTCAAAATACGAAATTGTTAACAACTTGTTTACGAAAGTAATGTAATAAACAATCTACACCCCCAACGTTTTTATTTTTTTTCAAAATTATTGAAAAATGAATTAAATAAAGGACTTCAAAGTTTATTTTAGCGTAGATATTCCATGATTGCCCGCAAACAAATACTCTTCATAACTTTTGACTCCTTGATCAAAATAGAGTAACTCAAAGCTTTTCATGTATATATAAGTACAGAAAAACAATTTCAAATTTTTAGCTCTAAAAAAAATCATTTTTTCAGACCTGCCCGGACTATCTGCCGACCACTAAAAATCACATGTCATGCAATAACCTTTTTAACCATGTAGTCAAAAGTCATGAGAATTGTTGGGAGTTATAACTACTCCTTGGACACATGTTGTGTGAAAATTTCAAAGAAAAATATTAAAAACGCCATTTGAAATGAGCTCCCTCAAATCGCTATGTTGTCAAAAAAATTTTGTTTGGTGCTTTTGGGGTTAAAATTCCAAGTCTCTTTTGCAAGCAATTGCAAAAATTATGGTCTATATTTAGCTTGATGTAAAGTGAACATTACCATGTCTTTTATTCTCAACCATGAAATCACTTAGTTGTTTAGAGGTTGGATCTTTTTAAGTTTATATGATTCTATTATGGGCACAGTGGCACACATGCTAAAGTTGCTCAAGGTGAAATCTAAAGTTCCAATCTATAACCAAGACAAAGTTAGCTATCACAAACAAAAGCAAAGTTCATATCCAATATTTAACTTGATGTGAATTGAAAATGAATTGTCCTTTTGTTCTCCATCCAAAAGACCATTGGTTGTTTGAAGTCTTGGCTTTTCAAGGCGTGGATTTTTGGACCCACATGTCAAGATCCTTGGAGAAGAAATCCAAAGTTGCAATGCGGTTGAGTCAACAACTTCCATCACAAGTAGTTGGAAAGGTCATTGTTTGTGTATCCATCTTGATGTAAACTGGGAACTTTATTCACAAGCCGACAATAGGATCTTTGGGTTGCATAGAATCATGTTTTTTTTTAGTCTTAGATTCTTGTATGCATTCTAAAACACTTGGAGGAAAAATATAAGGTTGTAGTCTACGGTTAAGACAAAAGTATCTACCATATGGACAAAGTTTGAGAGTGCTAGTCAAACAAATGTACTTGAATAGACCTGGAGAAGTTAGTTTTGGTTGAAAAGTTCATAGATAATTCTTGTGCCTATATGATCAATATGATTTTGATTTCTAAATCATTTAAAAAAATGTTTGATTTGGAATTAATAAAATAAAATACAAAACACACAATTTTTCTATTGAAAGTTTAACTCTCCAAAACAAATTATATTGAAAATACAGAATTTTGAAACTTCTTGTATTGCCATGTAATATCAATTTATCCTAAAGAATGGTAGTTTTTTGGAAGAAAAATGATAAAATCTTAAATTTGGATTTGGATTTTCATTATAAGAACCACGGAAAGATTTTCACTTGTGAATCGTAACCACATCCAAATATTTGAATTATCAAAAAATTTATTAATGTAGAGAAATAATGAATTGTTGAAAAAAGTCAAAGTTCAAAGTATTCAATTATTTAAAGATAGAAAAAAATACATGATGATTTTATTTTTCATTTCATATATGTTGTTATGTCCCTTTTGAAAAAAATTAGAGTTAACCCCTAAAGGACCATTGTCCCTTCAGGAGACAAGTGGGATTTTGGGCAGGTACCTATGGTCTCAATTTTGTCCTCATTTTTTGAAATTTTTTTTGAAGATAAAAAAACTGATAAGCTTTGTGGGAATATAATGTTTTTTTCAATTGGTGCCCTGGAACAAACGCTATGCCCAAATAAGCTCAAAACAAGGGAGAGGGGGCAATCCAAAAAAAAATATTTAATTTCTAATCTTAAATTAAGTTGTTTTTTTTCTTGTACATTGTATTTTTGCCTACATAGAAAGATTTGATTCATTCCATTTGGATTTGTTATGAGAAAGTTACGGACAATCTTGTTTTTTGGGCAACCTAAGCATCTTTTTGAAAAAATAAGTTGTAGGATTCATTTATGAAAGTAATTTGTACAATTTTTCAAAACAAAAAGTTCCACATGGTTTATTGTTTTTTCTAGAACAATCTCACCATTGCAATTAGTGTGTTTTTCTTCCATCTTAAAGATATTAATGGTTTAGATTTTTCTTCTATTTAGTACTTACTTCTACTGAACAATTTTTTAAAGTACAATAATTTATCATTTTTGTATTAATTTATTTTTTCTTAGACTCTCAACTGAACTCATCATAAAGACTTAAAGCTCAAAACTTTGTAGTGCAAAAAACTAAAGTCAAGAAGGTTTAAAGTCAAATAATCCAGTCCCGCAGTGTGCTGAAAAACTTGTTTTTTTCACTTTAAACACAAATACCTTGCAATATGTGCGGTCAAAATTTCTGAAATTTTTTCCATATATTCTCATACTAGTTAGGTGTTAGATCCTATGGTTAGATTTGCAAAACAAAACAATTTTCAATTTTTTTTACTCTTTGCTATAAAAATGGGAGTTTTGAGAGTGTTTTTTGTAGAAAAAAGGCCATGGTCCTTTAGGGATTAATAATTCGATTTACAACCTATTTTTCCATGAAGTATTTTAAATTTTGCAATGAATTGAGGTAGAATGACAAGGCATTGGTCTTTTACTTAATAGCTCATTTAAACTATGAAAATTAATTTTCATTTTTTTTTTGTTAATGATATGATAATTCATTCATACAATTTGGTTGGTATAAAGGGTCACAATTTAATAGAAAATAGCATGAAAATTTGAAATCCTAGAAAACAATCCAAAGTAATAAAAACATAAAAAGTAGTGCATGCGTCATACCATGCAATTGCCTCTAATACCAAATTATTTCTCCAAATTTCTCTTTATAATACCTCTTTACTAGAATTCAAGTTAAGAAATCAATCAATACCAGAAGGAGAACTTACTTTTATTTTTTCAAGCTCATTTAGTTCTAGAAATCCGAATTTTTTTTCCAAGAATTTGGTATTTGTATTAGAAATGACAATTTTGGAGCATTTTTCGTGAAAACGTTATCAAAGAACTTTAGGGGTTAATTACAAAGAAGTAGATCATTTTTTTAATTCAATAAACCACTTTCTAATAAATAAAGCAAAGTAGATTAGTAGCACCTATTTTAAGCTCTACACGTGAATATGCATTTGACATTTGACCCTTCAAATAAGGATGCTTAGAAATTAATTAGAGTAGAGCGACAAATAAAATAGACACTCTATTTGTGTTTTCAGCAAGCAAAAGTGGCATAGATAGTGCCACATTTTTATTAAGTGAAGACACATATCAATACACAAGCTTCCATCCAATCAATAACACGTCCCACGAGAGTAATTATCATAGCATTCAAGACTTAAACTAGAAGGGCCTTGCTCTAATAAATGGTGTAGGGAAAACATGAACATTCAATCAAAATGTGGTGGAAGAATGCATTTACATTGTGGACAATTCACGACACTATCTAAGATGTGATCTACAAATGAAATAGGTTTGCATTAATGTGAAAGCACCCAAAACCGTTCATTTAAGCAATTCAACATAGCTCAAAGCAATTTTTCTAAAAAAATCAATAGTCAGCAAATCGGAATTAAGTAAGTGTCATTCACATGTGTCAACAAATCACAATCAAGTATTTAGAGGATACATTAACTACAGCCTATGGTGGCAATTAGGTGTAGTCTATGGTAGAGGAATGGGAACATGAACGCTAATGGGTGTTCCTACCTTACTTGTTAATTTTATGTGAGCTTCAAAGTTCAATTACATTAGTATAAAAATCACAATTATAGGATTTATAATGGAAAAATTGGAATCCACAAATTCTCAAAAATAAAAATATAATTTTGAAAACCTTTGTAATTCCATTAAATTTTTGAAGTGTAGATCTAGATTCCTTGAAAAAACTTTAAATTTTAAAGTGACATATAGGTTCATATTTTAATCATCTTCAATATAAATTGAAAACCATTCGCTTAAGGATCTATTGCTTGAGAGTTATATTGCATACTTACACCATTTGTAAATTTGCAAAAAGTCCACAATGACAATTTATGGCCATTCTTACAACAGCTCAAGAGAATTATATGTATATATATATATATATAAACAATTTTGGGCAAACAATTGCAATAATAATTTATTAATCTTGTAGTTGAAATTTTTGTTTAAATGTACACAAGGATTATCTTGAATGCAAACTAAATTTCATAAATTTGGATACCAAATTATGAAAGTTCAATCATTTCTCAACAAAGCCAAATCAAACTACAAAAAAACGTTTTTTTAATCTTTTTTTTGCAATTTTTCCCATGAAATCTCAAATATATTTTAAATCATACCATCAATTTGTAAAAGTTGTGAGACTCGTATTTTGTGAGACAAAATTTGAAAGACGACCTAAGCATTTACAAAGCCCCCGTGTGAAAGAACTTTGCTCTAAAGTATATGCATGAATATCTAACAATCAAAATGGTACATCACTTTGAAATTTTAATAGGATATATTTGAAAAGATTAGCTAAATGATCTTAAAGTTTTATTTAAAATAATTTAGATTGAAAAGCTTTTCTAGTTGCCTAGCCTATTTCTATTCACATATAAAACTCATTCCGCCTTGCAATTCTATGACTACTTAGTAAAATTGCATTTAATTTAGTGAGTGAAAAAGATAGTAACATGGGACACATTCTCCCTAAATTTGTTCTAAAATACTAAATTTTGGCTTTACAATGGCACGCCCCATGAATGCAAAAGCCCCAAACAGTCTCATTTGTCCTTTAGAGTTTAAGGCCTAATGGAAGTTGAAAACATCCCTCTTGATATAGATGGTGTGTTTTAAAGTACAAAAATGTAATTGAATTTGCAATAAATCTTTGATTGATTTGGAAATTTTTATGAAATTATGAATTATTAGCAAAGAGTGTTGTGTAAACTTTTTGAATTTTTGGGATGTTGTTTTACAATTATTGTAAAATATTTCCTTGCATAAAAGTGGAAAATGGCAGAGTTCTACATATATGTTGTCACTTTGTCAAGGAATGAATCATGGAAGGAAGGTCTAAATCACTTTCTAACCTTTGCATTATCTAGGCATGTTAGTTGTAAAGGTGACCAATTTTTTTTGAAATAAACATCAACTAGAAATGAAGTAAATTTTCAATACCATTTTGGGTTCAGAAACACCATAGACTTGATTCATAGAAAGAAGATGGTATGTGCATATTAAAAATAATATTTAGATGGTGGTTTATCTAGTGACCTTATGGCCCTCAAAGTTGGCTTTCATTCCTCAAGTGAAGCATTTGTATCCTTCTATATCGCTTCTTAAGAGATATTTAGTCTTTGTTAGACATAAAAACTATGAGTGGATTTTTGGGTTGAAAGCGGTTTGCATATAACCATATGCATAATGTTTATATGTTGGATATAATATTAATAGTTTTTTGTTTGTCAAAATTGGATTTCCAAACGTTATGAGGTTTGTATTGGTTATCATATTCCTTTAGGGGTTAAACATGTTGCTAATATTCTAGGGTTGGTCCAATTACCAATAAAATCCATGTTGAAAATCAAAAACACAAAAAAATTAGTTCCATATTTCACAAATTTGTTTTATCATTTGTGAATTGCTAAATGTGATACTAAATGACTCATTAAGATCCACTAGGTTAACCACTAGTGGGTCAAAAATTTAGTGGGTCAAACTTATGTGGGTCAAAAATTTGGAAATATTCTTGAAATTTCCAAAAACAAAATTCCTTCTAAAAATAAGTTTATAAATCAAATTTTATCATTTTAAAAATTTTTCACCTTTTGACTTTGTTCTTGACTATATGCAACTAATGCAAGGGTCTTCCCTAAAAAATTAGAGGATTTAAAAGTAATATGTGTGTGTAATATGACGGAGCAAAGGACAACACAATGTTTTTTTTGAAGATTGCCCATTGACAATGTGTCTTTGTCAAGCTTTCAAATCCAATAACTCAAATTCTGCACTGCTAAAAGATCGAAAGACTTTAGATTTGTGTAAAGCCTCAAGTTAGGACAAAGTAAGCAAATTTCCAAGCCATAATAATGCTTTCCTTTACTTGCCCCAATAGCTTTTAAACCAAATGTTGGACCTTTGTATAAAATCAAATTTTGTAGAATGTTGTTTGATTTTCCAATCTCAAAAAAAAAAAATAAAGAGAAAAAATCAATATCCAATGTGGGTCATTGCAAGAGAGGGTGGTACTATTTCTCGTTACAATGCGGGTATACTCTCTTATTGTTTGCTATAACTTTTGAAGCACAAGTACAATGAACTTGAAATTTTTATTAAAGATTTTTAAAAACTATTTTTGTTAATTTGTCACACTTTGAGGTTTAGGGGTTCTCGCTACGTTACAAGTCTCCAAATTTAATGATCTGGAGTTGAAACTTTCATGGTCTATTTGAATAGTAGGAAATCATATATCTACCAAAGGAAATTTGAAAATATGTTATTTTATGTTCTCCACATGAATACAAACAACACTCCCATTAATTGTGCGCCATTATTGAACATTGAAGATGGTTCTTAGATCATTTTTTTGGTGATCTCATGACCATCAAATTCTTCCCAAATGGCCAATTTTTAGTTTAAAAATATATATATTTTCCTATTTTTGTAAATTATAATGTGAACTTACATTGACAACAACTAGTTTCATGAAATTTTTCACTTTTTTAGTTCTCTACTTAGAGAATTTTCCTATGGTTTTCCTTTTGAGGGGTGCCTTCTTTGTAAAGGTGTATATATGAAACACATTTTGCATTATTTTTTAAAAGAAGATTTTAATTTCAAAGTACTCCCAAAGAAAAAAAATGAGTACTATAGAAAACTCTATGCTTTTTGCACACCCTTTCTTGCAATGACCCATGTTTCAATTTGGATTCTCCAAACATCCAAAAGACATTTCAAATTTAAAAGAACTTTAGGTATTAAGTTAAAGTATAACAACCATGCCAATGCCATCAATTATCCAATTCTAACATCTACTAGACTTTTCCATTTTTGTCAATCACTCACGTAGTTGCCACAATCTTAACAAACCTTAAGCATCATGATAGGCCCAAGTTACGGAGGGGACGTGTCACTATGTGATTTAACACTTTTACCAATTTAGTCCCATGAAACTTTGAAAAGTCACAAGTATAAAATTCATTTTTTGTTAGAATGTTTGGATTCTACTTGCAAGTGACTTTTTCACTCAAACTACTCAATCTCTGAAAAATATGTGAGTTGACAAAGAGTTTTTGTACGATAACTGCATTGAATAGGGATATTATGAGGACCCATACTATTTAATCAACATTTCATACTACATGAATATCTATCTTTGTTGTACACCAATAGTTCTTGAAGTGTGTGGGATTGTACATCATGTTTCAAACATCTACAATTTTTTCCTTCAATTGTTAGGTCCCCTGAAAACCTCTATTCATTGTACACTACATAGGGGTCTTACGGGAACAAAAAATATTAAAGGAACTTATCACGGAAAATTATAGATGTTTGAAACATGATGTAAAGCCATGGACACTTCAATGTATATTGATGATTAACAAAGGTAGATATTTGTATAATGTGAAATGTCATTAAAATAGTGAGGGTCCCTTTAATACCCCTATTCACTGTAGATAGCAAGTATGCTTGGTAATAGGCATGTTTCACTTATGTCAAATATGTACGTGTTGTGTGTTTCTTTTTGTATTAAGTTCTTAAAGTTTTTTACGATTGGGAATTTTTACCCTTGTATATGTATTTACTTGTATTTGTACTTTAATCCCTAAAGGACCATTTGTCCCATCTGGAGACAAGGTAGATTTGGGGCATGTACCTACACTCTCCATTTTTGTCCTAATTTTTTAAAACTATTTTTAAGACAAAAAACTAACTAGCTTCATGGGAATATAATTATTATTTTTCAATCAGTGCTTGGGAACAAAAGTTATGCCCAAAACAACTCAACACAAGGGAGAGGGGGGGGGAGGGGGAGAGGCGGCAACAAAAATAGTTTCAAAAATTCGAATTTGAAATTTAAAAAAAAAGTTTGATCTCATAGTTTATATTTTTGTCTACATGGTAAGCATTGATTCATTCCATTTGGATTTGTTATGAGATAGTTATTGACAATCTTGTTTTTTGGGCAATTGGAGCATCTTCTTGAAAAAATGACTTGTAGGATTCATTTTTGAATGCAATTTTTACAATTTTAAGAAGAAAAAAAAGTTCCACATGGTTTAGTTTTCTTGCTAGAACAATCCCACCATTGGGATTAGTGCATTTTAATTCCACCTTAGAGATATTAATAACTTAGATTTTCCTTCTATCTTGTACCTACTCTTATTTAACAATTTTTTAAAGAATAAAAATTAAGTTTAAAAAAAAAATTACCCCGAGATTCTCAACTCAATTCTCCACCAAAAAGATTTAAAGCTCAAAACTCTATAGTGCAAAAAATTAAAGTTAAGAAGATTCCTAGTCAAATAATCTAGTCACGCAATGTGCTGCAATACCTGTTTATTTCACTTTAAACGCAAATATCTTACAATATGTGAGGTCAAAAATTCTGAAATTGTTTCCACACATCCTCATACTAGTTAGGTGTAAGATCCTATGGTTAGATTTGCAAAAAAAGTTCCGATTAATTTTACTCTTTGCTATAAAAATGGCAGTTTTGAGTGTATTTTCACAAAAAAAGGCCTCCGTCCTTTAGGGGTTAATGTATAAAGGTCACAGGCCTGTACCTGTACCTCAGTACTGTACTGTACAGAACATTTGAGGGCAGTTTGAACTAACTTACCTTCCCTTATAGGAATCCATCTTTCCAGGACACTCACACCAAACTTTAGAAACATTGAGAAGAAAAGGAATATTGAATATTGGACAATGTACCAGCACAGCACCGAAAGGTTGTTGACAGAATTTAGATTTGAAAAGAGATACCCAATTTTTTGGAAATTTGATTTTCAAAAAATGAAACTTGGTAGGAAAAAGTAAGACTCTTGTAGAATATTCTGAATTTTGAGATCTACTTTCTAAACAAAAAAATTAAAACAAAAACACAAAAAAACAAGCAACCAAGTTACAAGAAACTTTGTAGCTTTAGCATTGGCATGCTTTTGTTTAGCAAGTTCTTACACAAACCTTCTCACTTCTAGCTTCTATCAATGCAAAACCTTTTCTCCTTACATCAAAAGTCAATAACTATGTAGAAAGGATCATTGGGGGAGATTTTGGGGCATGGGAGGGATGTTTCAAGGTTGTTCCCCTTGTTATCCAAGAATTGGAGACCAACCATTGCTACTAGAATTTTAAAAATTCAAAATTTCTAAAAAGTATTAACAAAAAAGATTTTTTTTTTTTTTTTAAATTCAAAAGTTAATTTTAAAATTATTGAGTTACCACAGTCTCGGAACTCGTAATCTTTCAATGCCTTCAAATCCCTTTTAATGGTGATGACTGCAAGCTAAAGGGTAACATAATATTGTTTACCAATGAGGTAGGGATTCCTCTTTAAAGGAACAAAATTGCCTTATATGGCTCCTAAACCAACCTCAATCCTTGCATTAGTAGACAATTCCCTCCTAGATATCTATCAAAGCATAATAACTTTCTAACAAGGGGAAGATCATTGCCTAGTTAAACAATGTTATGCATGAACATACACTTGAACCTATGCAAGTTAGGATTGTTCAAGAGTCAACTTTTGTCACTTTCATCCTTCCCCGTATTTACAAAAATGTGTTTAATAAGTTTCTTTTTGCAATAGAACAACAAATACAAGAGTATGCCATGCATTTACAATATAGGGAAACACCCATGTGTAACTACCGCTTCATTTTTAGAATTATAATGTGATATTAGCTAAATACATTATCAAAAAGTTTGAGAATTCAACACAAATTTGTAGTTTTTATATATTACATAATAATCTACCATATACCAAAAATTGATCAAATTTTAATGGATTTTATACTAAAAAAGGATTCAATAAATATGGATGTAACATTTGCTTTATAAACAAAAAATAAAAGACTATAAATTTTTTTTTAAACTCAAATGTACATAATATGAACACTTGTTTACCGACAAAATCTTGGTATATCTTTAGTATGTGGTACATGTGGATCCTTGGCAAGTAGTAGCATAACTTAAAGTTGAGTCTTTGATCTTTTTACAAAAAGCATCTTTTTAAACAATTAGTAGTGTGTGTCTGAGAAATTAGTACCACAAACTCCAATGGCTTAGAACAGTTCAATCACCCACTACTAATTTATCTAAATATGTATTATAATAAAGTTATTGATAGATACAAAAGAATAAAGGTGTCAAGGCAAAGTATGTATGACACCTAACGATGTCTCATTCATAGCTATTCACAGTCAACAAGTTGTAAACTTTGGAATTGCTTTGTATGGTATGATGGCTAGTTGAATTGATGTCCTATTTCCAAGTGTGAAGCCCATCTACTTTAATTAGACCCAGTCAATAGTTACTTAGTTTTATAAATGAAATTTATCTACTTCAGCTAGAATGTTGAACATGGGTGTCATTGTAGTGCAGGCATCATCTTGGTTATGAATATTGATATTCCAATCCATACTAGGCTAATTTCAAATTGATCATACTTCTTTGATACTAGTGGTGTTGTAATAACATTTGAATGAAGTCATTAGATGTTTTTTGAACCGTCTAGAAGATTGCGAGTTCCTAGACTGTAAGAACACATTGGGAACTCTCAGAAATCTTCCATGTAGGCAATCTGACGAGGCACAAAGACTGCCACGTCAGATAATACTAATTAATTCATTATTTTATTTAATTATTAATTATTTAAAAAATAATTTTTTGAGTTTTTTTTAAAAAAAAAATCAGTTTTCAGTTTCTTTATACTTTCTAAGATTTCTGGAATTTTTTTTTTTTTTTTTTTTTTGGAAATCCAAAATTTCAGACCAGCAGTCGTTGGTTCCTTGTGCAGAGAACAGTTTCAGGGAACAACTCCGAAACAGGCTCTTGCGGGGCTGAAAAAACATCTAATGACCATTATATTATGAATAACCATGGTTATTAATTAGCCTTAGAGATTTCAATTTTTTAAGCCTTATATTATTACAATGAGTGCAATTCCAAATGTTTTAAAAGTATCATTAATGTAGTTCAAGAGCCTGTAATCTATTAGTAGCTATGATAGTGGTTCTCAGTACAACTATTGTATTTTCAAGAATTTCAATCAGAGTAGGAGAATTGTAATAAGTAAAATTAGTTTTTGTAATGCTTGAGATTCTAACAAATTATAAGATCACAAAGTTCATTCCTTTTTATAGTATTGTGTTAGATTTTTATATATACAACAACTAAAACTTTTGCACTTTGTTCACATAGTAGCTTGAGTGCCAACACACATGGATGAAAAAATCTCAACAATTGGGTAGTCTTAGCAAATACCATTGGACATACCAATTCGGTATGAATATCCAAAAGTTTAAATTCATAACAATACATTGATGGCGATGTTGAACAAGAATAATGACCTACTAGAAAATTATCCTCTGAGTATGACAAGTTCGTTCCAAGGGCGACAATCAAGTAGGAAGTTTCTATGCTAATAGGTTCAATATCTAAAATTGAAATATCTCGACTCAAATTAAGTAATCCAACTTGCAATTTCATAGCCAAAAACATCAATGCAACAATGCTACATTCATACACTAGAACCACAATTTGCACTTACTCATCAAATGAAACCACTCACACAACCAACACACACATAGCTTCCAATTAGGCTCACAAATCATTCCTTCACAAATTCAATCAATTTCCACAATCACAGACATCCATGTGCATCACAAAGAGACCAATTCTGTTGCAAAGATTTTTATATTGATCCAAGTTGGTGAGCATATTCTCTGATTAAAATTTTACAATTTGTTTAATTCACAAGTTCATCATCCCATCATTCTTGACACCGTTCCCATAACTCACACTCCATCATCTCATAAACTCTCCAAAATGAAAAAAATTACACATCCTACTTGGTTGGGACAAGCACTTGACTCTCTTAGAATGGGTGACAATACCAACTTGGAAGAAGCCTAGATACTCGCCTAGATACCACTCCCTCCTCACCTTTCCAACTTCCAATGCAAGTTTCCAATATATTGGAAACCATGCAATTTTTTACATCCCATTCCACATGACAATCCTAACTTGGTAAATTGACTACCTTCCACCAAACATAAGTCCAACTAGGCTAACAATGACACCAAATTAGCATTCCTATTCACATGAGATAGGCTAAAAGACTAAAACTATTACTTTTATATTTGAAATGCACATAGCAAAAATTCCAATTAAAGCGCATTCATTCTACATGCCACAAGGCATTTCTAATTTTATTGATACCTTTGTTCTTTTGTTCAAGTACATTTTATAATCAATAACTTCAAGTTTAATGATACCCTTTAAAAATGAATATCATAACTCCTCTAGAACCTTCAAAGTTCAATCCATGCCCAACATTAGTTAGGACCTATCAATATAATAAAGACCTAATTTCAAGTATATTTGGTAGTCTCCAAGAATAACTTTTGTATCCAAAAAGTGACCAGACTTCTAATTTTAAATGTGACTAATTTGTTATAAGGTGAATGGACCCATGGTGGACATATATTTGGACAATCGAACTATGAATAATTGTGTTAGTGGTACATATTTCAAAGTGTGAGACATAATTTACTCACAAAATTTTGCTTATACTAGCCGCTTATTCACATGTATGTTTGCAATGAACCTTTTATCTTGTAGTTTGATAGAATACTTAATGATTGTGAAAAAAATTTGTTGATTATTTGAGATTTAAAAATTATCACAAAAAGCGGAATTTACTTTCGGGGAGAAAAGCCAGAATCTTACAAGACTTTGATTTTGCTAAATATACTCAATAGAATTTTAATCTATAAGACTAGGACTTTGCATTGCTTTGTACAACTCATGGTTGATATTTGCACTGCAAGTAAGAAATAATAACTCTTATTTCTCATTTTTATTCCAATTAGTGCTAACAAAAGAATAGACATTGCAAATTTACAAACACCTATTATTTAATTTTGAATTTGATTCTTTTAATGATTTTCAATTGATTTTTTTTCCATTGATACAATGTGCCAAAAAGAGGCGTCCCACCTCCTGGTTTGCATTAGTCCCCACTCTCTCCAAAAAATCACAAGCCGTTGATTTTTTTCTTAAAAATTACCCCCCCTCCCTGCCGTTGATCTTGATACAAATATTGGGATACGAATATTGGGATACGAATACTGTAATACATATACTAGAATACAAATACTAGAATACATATACTAGAATACAAATACAGGGATACAAATAATGGAATATGAATACTAGGATATAGTACGGATATGGATACGTAAAGAATACGAAAATCAATTGTCCCATATCGATTGTCATATAAGTTCTGTTTTGAAAAATATAATAGTGGGGGGTACTAGGGTTTCCAAATTATTTTCACATTGGATTATTTTTCATATCTCCCAATAAAATTGGAGGGGTTATGAAAAATAATCCAATCTGAAACTTTTTGGTACCAAAAAGTGGCAGTAACTGCCTATCCCTAACAATGGCAAGTGACCAAAGTTTTATATTTCAATCCAAATAAACTCTCTTTGATGTAATTATCGTTGGTGGAATTAGTACAAATATGTTTTCTTTCCATATTGTTGGTGGTATATAAATGGTGTAGAAAACTATCATATAAAATTTTATCAGGATATCATGATTATTTTTCATTCCTTAGCTATTTTCAAGTCAAACCCTTTTATAATTTTAAATTTAGCCCTAGGATTCTAAAATATTGGTTATTCTTTATATAAATGAAATTCATGTTTTCAAATTGTACCAGTTGTAACTGTAGTTATCAATTGTTAATAGATGTTCATGATTCTACTCTATGGGCAGTTTTGGAATTTCTCGATTGAACACTTGTAAAATTTACAAAAATTATATCTTTGATTGGAAAATTATAATTCCAATTGGGTTTGACTCACAAACCAAGCGTAGGCCTCTGAAAAATATGTGCTCCACTTGCAATTGACCCCAACATAGTTAGATTGCAGATCAAGATAGTAATAGGCTTGTTTACCTGCAGAACAAGTCCCTTGGAATGTAGGATGTTAAATCGTGCCCATGAAATTAGGCTAGGCCTAAGTGATTTGACACAGTCTACAACCTGAACCACTAGACCTGACCAAGCATGCAAGTGCAAAGATCGCGACTCTGCGGGACTGCGATGCTATAGGACAATGCCTCAGACAAAATTAAAGACAATGACCTCCACCTTTGTCTTGTCCATGGTGGTGGTTTTAGGATTTAGGCGGCAGATTAGGGCCTTAGGTTCTTTTTAAAACCATGAATCAATTTACAGATCCCTAGTTGCTTCTCTTAATTACCTACTACTATTGCCTATGTATATAAAGAGTTGTCTTCTCAATTGAAATCACAAATCACAAAAAGTTCAAATAATTCTTTAAAGTTCTACTGAGACAACATTTTGCCGCGCAATTCAGACAACATATTTCAAAGTTCATGTGGAACGTATAAATAGCAGCCCCTCCGCATCCAAATGACATTTTTGATAATCCTAAAACTCTGGAAATATCCATTCTAGATAGGACCCATAGAACATTGAAATTGTTGTGAATTAGGAGACAATGTGGGTGGAACTTTATAAGCCATCATGAACTTTGAAATTTGTTGTCTAAATGAGCAACAAAATGTTGTCTTAGTAAAACTTGAAAAAGTTATTTGAACATTTTGTAATTTGTGATTTGTAATTTGGATTGAGAAGACAACAACTCTTTACATATATGTATATATGGGATGGTAGGAGGCAAGACAAACAATGTGCGTTATACAAATTAATTTATAGATTTCAAAAAAAATCCTTTTATGTCGCCTAAACCCTAAAACTGCCGCCCTATGCAAGATAGCAACGGTGATCATCGTCCTCAGTTTTGTCAAGGTCATTGTCATGTAGCGTTGTGGTCCTCTCACCCGCGCACTTGTCCGGATCTTGTGGTCCAGGTTGTTGGCCATGTTAGACCATGTACATCAGGCCCACTTTCATGGGCATGATTTAATGTCTTGCTCCCGGAAATCCGGAATACCCATTGAGATCCCCATAACATGAATCTCGTTCAAGAAGCTAGAATTCTACAACCCAACATTTTTTGTGGTTGCCTTTCCATGATATTTTATGCTTTGATGAACACATGATCATCTGCACAACATATCCATGTACACTAGTCCACCTTGCTCTAGGCTTTTACACATGCCTTAAGATAGGTGGCTCAAAAAGCAGCCATCTTCTTCAAACAATCTTGTAGGGAGCTTTGTAATGGACACTCAATGGTTCTAAAATGGATTGCCAAGTATGTTAAAGCATAATTGAGACTTATCAAATATTTCTTCATAGTTCTCCAATGGATGGAATATGAGGCAAGGAGGGTCGATTTTAAAGCCAGGGCGTGTCTACTCAATTTTTCTAAATGAAAATTGATTTCCCAATTGCCTTTTTACAAATGTTAAAAGAATATAGGGTCCATTTAAGGTTAGTGAAGGTTGCATTTAAGAACCTTGTATACTACTTTTGAATGCAACAATTCTTGTTTTGGGGCAAACCATATTTTTTTTCAAACTATGAGTGAGTGGGTTTTGCAAGACTTATGATCAAGAATAGGTGCCTATCGCATAATTCTTTGAAATTTTATAAGTAATTTATAAATGCTCCAAAACACATATAATCAGTTGTGTTAAATTCCGCATCAATTCTTCTTCAATTGGGAAATTATGGAAATTATTTTTGGGCATTTGAAACCCATTGAATAGGCCCAACAGCCCTGAAAGGGTCGTTTTTTGAGCCACCTACCATACCTTGCTTGCATTCTGTTATAATAAAAATAATCTGGGCTGCATATGAAAACTCTCACTAGGAATGGAGCTCCCACTCACTCATCACTCCTTGTCACAAAACAAAATTCCCATTCTCACTTACAACTTTGTGCTTAATTGCATAAACTTAGTGGGAGAACATCCATATTTTATAGGTTGTTTGTTTGATATGGTGAGATCTCCCGAATTGGCGGTCTACGAGTTGCGCTCTTGGTACCTTTGGAAAGCCCTCGGTTAGAAGGGTGCACTAGTTTCGTTTTCTGGCTTTGTCCATGTGAAATTTATTGAATAATTTCAAAAAAAGTATGAATCCAAAAATTAGAAAATTACTTTTACTTTGCTTTTGATTGTGACAACGGCAAAGGACACACTAGTTACTTAATTACTACAGACCACACTAAGTAGTGCACATTCTGCGCGCGACCGGAGCAACCGGAGCATGCCTGGCATGGCCAGTAAGCACTTGTGCAAAACGCGTCCTACACGGCTCATTCCCCAGCATTAAGAGTAGTTCCTTGACCGCATTCCCGTGGTAGAATTGGGACCTTTTGCACATTGTGCATTCTAATTATTCTTTAACAGCGTCTAGAATGATATGTCTACGCATACAGCTCCAATTGCAATGTATGTTTCTTTTGAGCACATTGTGAACTTTTTTTCAAAATGTGATGAAGACTCCAGTAAGGTTAAGACCAGTGGGTGTAACTGTAAATTGTAGAAGGAGAATGTGGGTTCATTTGTTTCAAAAAAATGTAAAGGAGAATGTGTCCGTCAGCACAGCACATGATGGAGTGCCAAACTAATTAATAAGCAAAATGTAAATTAATGTCCAGTKCAAGTAAAGCTTACACAGTGCCAGTGCAGTGAAATGAGACTCAGTCCACATGCACAACTTGGGTGGCACCACTAAGCTTACCTCATCTTGACGTTTCCAGCACATTGACAAGCAATTTGATGGAGAGTCAAGAGCTACGCTAAGCTACAGGACCTTGGAGCTTGACTGTGATGATGATGATGATGACAAACAATGTGGCAACTGGAGAGCCTGGGTACACCCCCCACAATGGCACCCTGCATAATTAAAACAGACATTGCCCCAAATCATTACGTACTTATGTTGAAGAAATGATTTAATAACATCTAACTTAACATTTAACCCCAAAATGACAAAGGGGACAGAAAGTGTCCTCACACACTTTCAAGCCTAATTCAAAGTGCTGTAACTTTTGCATCCAAGGTCCAAATTCAATAAAAACTTGTTGGAAAAGTTGCTTTCTCTCCTTTAGTTTGTGTGGTAGAACTTTCCGATCAATCCAGGTTGTATTGATTTTTTGAATGCCAATTGAAGTTCACAACTTCAATTTAAGTCCACCAAACTACATTTTAGAGTTGTAACTTCGGGGCCTTGTATCTCCTTCATTGATTTCTCATTTTTAATAAAATTTGTTGGGTTTTGTTCTCCTTGAAGTATAGTTATTGTGATAAAGTTTTCATGTCAATCGAAGTTGTTTTGAATGTTTGGGAGCAATTCGAAGTTCAAAATTCTTCCATTTKGGGAGTATAGTAAACTTTGGAGGCTTGTTTCWTCTTCATACAAAGTCCATTTTCAAGAATTCTTTTTGGAAAAGTTGCGCATACTAGTTTGGTTTGTGTGGCTAAAATTTCATGTCAATCCAAGAATTAATGAGTGACTGAGAAGCATTATAGTAGAAGGGAGTTGAGCTTTATATGTGTTTTTTGCAATTTTTCTTGCTGATTTTTGACTTTTCAAAGCCGTTTTGTAGACACAATGAGTCAATTGAGTGAATTTTTTCTTCACCGATGTGTTTGTATACTAGTTTTGAATCATTTTGTAGTGTAAAGTTTTTTCATTTGAGTAGGTTTAGAAATCAAATTTCAGCTCCAAATATGTTTTGCAGAAAATTTCAGCATCCATTTTCAACACCAAAACATTATGATCTTGCAATCTATGTGGCCAAATGACTTCAAATTTTGTACATGTCCTCTACAACATATACACTACAAGATTGTACGGTTGAGATGTGTATAACTTGAAGACATTTGAATCCATAAAGCTTCAAAAGCAATGATGTTTTTGAACCCAAAAAATTGAATGTCACTTTGGGGTTAAAGGACAGACCTATCACCGCTGCAAGAGGCAGGGTGTGATATGTAGTGCTTGACGGAGAGGAAAAACATTGTTCACGCACATGTTCAGCTTTAGATAAATTGTTCAAACCAATTCCTGATGCTACCCATTCAAAAATTGCGAGAAGGGCAACGTGGCACAAAACACTTTCATGTGAAAATCTTTACTATCTTCATAGAATTAGGGCTACCTAAAAATATGGAAGCAATTAAAGACACTAAATTTGACTTCCCATAATGATTGACATATGTGTGGTCACTTTCACAAAAGAAACGGATGAAAATTAGTGAGTGTCCACTCACAGATGAGATTTTGGTCATCCAAAGGACAATAAACGTCCGCCGCGTCGTTCAAGGGTTAAGGTAGAGGCACCTGTAATTGATCAATAAGAAGTTCTTGACATGATTAGGGTAGTGCTAGGCAAAGCAAATATTTTCAAAGGTGAATTGACATAAATAAAGGGGATTGCAAAAATTTGGTAATTTTATCTCTTAAATTGAAATTACTAAATTTTTTGAAAAGCATAAGTTGGGCTTGACCCATGACCAACATCTAGAGTCATCTAATTCTAATAATTCAAGAACTACTTTCCCCCTCATTGTTCCATACTTTCTTTCTCACTTAAGTGTCATGAACTTATTGGTCAAAACCTTGAAAAAAAATCAAAAACAAGCATTCCAAAGACAAAATGGAATTCCATTCCATCCTTGGTTGGAAATACAGCACCCTATTGATTGGTAATGGGACACCAGTCAGTAATGGTACCTCAACCTTACCCTCACAACAATTTGACTCTTCCAAACTTTGAGATACAATATCCACAATCTAAGATTTCATAATAATTATTGGGTACAATAGCAAAAAGTGGTTGTTTTAGGGATACCCACCATTTTTATGAAGTGCTAAAGTGACGATATAAAATGTTATAATGGTGCTCTAAGTTTCAACATTCATCCACATATTGAATAGAAAATTTCACTTATGCACATGTTCATAATTCAACTTTCATGTACAATCTGGCGATTTCATCCAAGTTTTTTTTTTCATTCAAAGTTTTTTGGAGAAAAAGTTAACGGTTTGTTGCCATTTTTTAGCAAAATTATTTTTTTTTGGTGCAATTTGGCACTAGAAAGCCCCCAAAAGAAGMCGTAGTACCCACTTTATTAGGCACCCAGGTCACAAAAAATTGGCTCTCGCTAAAAACAACAATATTAATTTTTTACAAATGGTGTTTTCGAGGCTATAGCGGTCACTCTATAAACATTACCCTCTCAAGTTTATGCACTCAATTAACATAACACTCAATAGTCTTCATGCCCATTGCCTTTCCCGACGCAAGATGATGTGGAATATTTTACATTCCATCATTAGCTATGGGGGCACATGGCTTTATAAAAGAGCATGGTGAGAGTTTACTAAAAGAATAGTAATAAGCAATAAAAAAAATGCAATGAAAAGCAATTATTAGTGTTGGATAAACTTTGTGGAAACCATTCAAGGCAGCTTCTTTGAAGGCTACATAATGTTATGAACCTCTAAAGAACCGAGGCAAATACAATTTTCCATTTCATCGGTTCACACCCTTCTACTACTAATAAGGGAGTTTGCTCTTAAAGCGACCATTTAGGAGTTGATTGCCTCTTAACGGAAGCTAAAGTCCTTGAAAAACATTTGTTACAAGAAAAATGGAATTGGCATCTAACCTAAGTAGTTTCATATTTTTTGGGTCTTTTTGGAATTAGTTAAAAATTCTTGCAGTTGAAATGTAGTGGTCAATAAAAGCAACCACTTCCTAAAATGTAGACTATTGATACATTGAAATAAGAAAAATGTACCTTTGTGTTAGAGGTCACTTTTAAATCATGGTTGCTTTTAGAGAAGGCTACCTTTTCATGCCAAGTTTCAAAGAGGTTTAGCAAAAATGTTGGAATTGCTTGAATTTTCTTTCACCACATAACTTTCAACATGGKCATTCAATACGAGTTTTTTTTTGCTTTCCACAAATTGTCCTTTAGGGATCGAGGTTCAAGATAATTACACCTAATTGTTATTCATGAGAGCCTGTCATTGATTGTAGGTATACTTTGAAAAGTCATAAACTATTCATAAGATTGTGAGATAATTTCACTTCCTCAAAAATTTATATATCGTTATGAAATATAAAAATCACACCAATACTACTTAGTATTTATGAAAATCATGAACAGTTAAAAGAAGTGAGTTTGAATTTTGAATTGGAAAGAACAATTTTGCAATGAAAATCATGTTGTGTATCTTTTTTCCTCCTTCTATCCCAAAATGATCTTCTAATTTTGTGTTAATGCTTATGTCCCCAATTGACTTTCTAGTTGCTCAAAAAGGATCATTTTTGTTTTTCAAGATTCAATGAATGGATAACAACTTCCTTGTAATGCTTAAACTTGAGGCAACAGTAGCCAATCATTTAAGCGATACCACTGTAGATGGTGAACAATATCAAGTGGTGAAAATTTTCCCCATGTAGGAAGATAGGAAATAAGGAGATAGGATTTATATTTTAATTTTATTCCTGAAATTGAAATTACTTTGAATTTGGAGAGCCAAAAGTGCATCCATAGCCAAAGTTTGCAGTCTTCCAATTCCAATCATTCCATAACTACTTTCCACACACTTCTTCCACTCACTACTCTTGTAATGTGTTAGTACTTTAATTTCCCAACCTTGAAAAAGACCAAAAAAACACATTCAAAGCTTTGGTTGGATATCTCTTGCAATCCTAATGGGAAATACAACATCCCTAGAAGTTGGGTAATGGGCATGGTCGACAATTGATACCTCTATGTTAGACACAAGTTGAAATTATGTTATAATTTTCCGCTTTAATCCCGAGCATTTTGTCCAACCTGCAGATTATTTTGGGATAACAAAAGTAATAAATTGCAAAAGCCACTCAATTCCATGACCCTTSTACACTTTCTGCTGGATTATTTTAATTTTGGAATTTGGATAGATCGGTTGTCTTCTTTTCTTTTCTTGGATTTCGGCACTTTTCTTTTCCTACTTTTTCGACACTCCCTATCCTGCATCAATTTTTCTATTCATGTGTAAATGGATTACCTCATGTAAATTTCCTCAAGAATAAATTTTGGATAATCTTTGGATATTAGAATTGGAAACGATGAATTTTTTTGAGATTTTCCAAAACTAATGCGCCAATTTAAAAAAAAAAATTGGACATGTTCCAAAATTTCCTCTAGTTGTTTCCGAAACTCACCTCTGCGTACGGTATGGTGCCGTCGGGGTATAAGGTGTTGTCCTGTAAGGTATGTGACAAAACCTTTGATGGCGACGGATCCCCGCTTTCCGTCGAGCGTTTGGCGTAATGGAGTGGGTAAAGTGTTATTGTAGATTGGGGTCAGGTGGGGGAGGGGCGGCGCTGCTGCGCAGAGGCTCCAGGCTTGCAGTGATGGTCCATTCCAAGGAAAGAGAAAAGCAAAGGAAGCATTCAACAAGCTCTCCCTCCCTCCCTGGGTCCCTTTGGGTGGCAGGTCGCTCAGCAGTTGGAYGGACTTGGGACACCATCGCCAGGATGTCCAGAGTTTTAATGGAATGAAATAATGGTTCCTTTTGCTGCGTTTCGTGCAAAAAAGAAACATACTTACACTCCTGGGCAAAATGCATTAGATGAAATTCAGCTAGTCTAAGGGGTGCGAGTTTCCTCAAGCTCTCGGACTGTGGGAACTCAACCACAGGAGCTGACTGATGTGGCAGAGCAATTGCCACATCAAATAATAATAATAATTTTTTTTCTTAAATTCTTAAAATTTTCAATAATTAAAAATAAATAAATTATATATATATATTTTTTTTTTATTTATTTATTTTTATTTTTATTTTTGGCTAGTGGTGGCTGGTTTCCAACATGGGGAATTATCTTGAATCGGCCCTCCAATGTAGTTGAAAAACATCCAATGGTGGTATACATTCAAGTTTTGAAATGTACATCACCATTACAATTTTTCCCACAATGGGTTTGCACCTAATTTGCTCCTAATCGGGTAGTTTACCTTAATATGTCCGCAAGTAGAGGAAGGGGCTCTCTAGGAATCTGCTAGAGCTAAAGTAGGATATGTGGCATAAAAAATAACTACAATAATTGAAGTCTTTTATACCACACCCAACAATCTTCCTTAGTAGCTAATTGGATGTGTGGAGGATGCAGAGGATGTTGGGTGTGAAATATTCCACACCATCACCATAGAGACTATGCTTGCTACTGAAAGCAAGGTCTTCATCTACATTTACTTTTTTTAAATTTAATTGTAGGATCCTTTAGTTAACTTGTTAGAGTACACCCATCTAAAACTTCAAATTAAAAAACCTTACCAATTGCAAGATCATGATGCTTGAATTTCAAAAAGTTGAGTATTTTCAAATCTTCCCAAATGGTTAGATTTTATCTTTTCACCAATTTTTTTTGTAGATCTTTCAACTTGAATTACTCCATAAGATGTTCAAGAAATAAATTGGAAATGCATTAAAAAAAATATTCATGCTTGAAAAAACCTAGAAAGACGTAGGGAATGATTTAAAAACTCTAAGTACTAAATTGTTAAGAACTTAATTATGAAGTTGAAATGTGTCAATCCTAATTGTAGTAATCAGTTATAATAAACAATCAATGTTTTATGACTTTATTTTTTCAAAAATATTGAAAATTGAGTTAAATAAAGGACTTCAAAGTTTATTTTAGAGTAGAGATTCCACAAGTGCCTACAAACTAAAATCCTCATAAATTTCATCTCATTTTTCGAAATGAAATGATTAAAAGCTTTCCACATATATACAAATCTAGAAAATCAATTTTAATTCTTTTTCCTCAAAAAAAGTGATTTTTGTTGTTGTAAACGCTACCGGGACTCCAAAAGAAACCACATATCATACAATAACTTTTTAACCATGTAGTCAAGATGAAAATTCCGTTTATAAATAGATGACCTAAAAACTTGATGTTACCAAAAAAATAGCTATCTAGTCCTTTTGGGGTTAATTGAGCAAATTATCATCCACTCAAAGTAGACATATACTATAAAAGTTATAATTGCCTTGTAAATTTTCAGTTGTGGTTTAATAGCCCAATAACCTTGTTTAACAAAAACTAGATTGTTTTTGTCCTATTTCCAAAAAAGACCCATATTTCCTTTGTGTTTTACAAAGAAAACACGAGACTATTTCCGAAACAAAGGTAGTAATTGTTTAACTCTAGTAACAAGATTTGACATTGTTACATTGACATAGAGTTATTTAAATAAATTGTAAATTTTCAACTGTGTGGTTTAATGTATGAATTGTGATACATTGATATTTATATACAATTGTGACCATTAATTTTCTTTGTATTGAAATGGGTTTGGTCAATACTTTTCTTATCAAATATCACTCAATTCATAATATACTTTACTGCTGCAGAGGGATTTCAGGCCCATCTAGGGTTAGAGCAACCCCATAGCAACACGGCCAAGCAACACTGTAAACGTTCTACACCATTGATCTTCTTTGTGAGAAGAAGATCAATGGCGCAGAATGTTTACAATGTTGCTTGGCCGCGTTGCTGTGGGGCTGCTCTAAGAGCCTCAAATAAAACCATGACTTCATATTGTTCATGTGCGCAAATTCCTATTACATTATTTTAATAGTAAATGACAAAACTAAGTTATAAACCATGATTGTCCACAGGTGGCTATCATGACTTGAGGACCAGTTTGTACTTGTCATCACAATTCCCATGACGAGAAAAATTCAACTATTGATTTCAAACAACCAAGCAATATGATTGATTACAAGATTGAAATTGTATACCAAGGCTTCACACTTGTTCAGACAAGCTACAGGGCGTCTCACACTATGTCTTGAGTCCCCGCTTTCTCAAGTCCGGGTTCAAGGCCAAATCTCAACTTTCTTGGGTAGCAAAAACGAATTTAAAAAACAACAAAAGAAAACAAACTTGGAACTTGGGACTCAGAGTTTGAAGACCAAAGTTCCCACTTTAAGTCTCCACTTTTTTCATGTACACTATTACATAGCACTCAAGTGCCCCTCCAATAGATCAGAAAGTCAAAATCCAATTTTATTGTATTTTCAGCATCAAATCTGCATTGGATAGATTTGCAGAAAAATTCATGCTTCACACTACATAGCATTTTTATCTCTTCCTTTTTATATTTCCAAAAATTGTTAGGACTTGAAGCCCATGTTCGGTTTCCATTTTGGCTGAATTAAATTCGGCCTTCATGTCCCACTTCCTTGCAGGCACCAAAACTTCCAAAAAGTGTTGCCATGTAAATGTTTTGGAGCAATGTGAGACTTAGGACATAGTGTAAAGCCTCAGCGTCCCAATTTTCAACTCTCCACCAATCAGATTTTGAAAATTCAGCGGGACTTGGGACATATCATAGTCATACAATAGTATGACTTGCCCTAATAAGTAGCTAACTTAGGCAAGTGGGACGCAAGTGGGAAGGGTATGGGAAAGAGACTGCTGCTGTTTAGCCGGTGGATTGATTGGCAATGGCAAATGATGAACAGTGGAATGTATGAAACAGTGAGCGGCAGGTTGGGTGACAGGGCTGACGGAGGGCTTCGATGGAAGCTTGGTTGACGGAGCCGTCCCATGTGATATTGTATGATAGGATGCCTGTCAGCCTTGCTTGGAACTAGGGCTTTTTTTTTCAGGCTTCATGGTGTGGGAGTGCCGGAATCAGGAGAAAAAAAAATTGGCTAAAAATTGGCAACGAATTGTGAAGTTTTTTGCCAAAATTTTTTGAATAAAAAAAAATCTTGGATGAAATTGCCATATTGTGGATGGAAACTACATTATGAACATGTGATATGTGCAAATGTGATGTTTTCTATTCAATATGTGGATGAATGTTGAAATTTGAGACACCAGTATAACATTTTATATCACCACTTTGGCACTTCATAAAAAGTGAAATAGAAACTTGCTTAGAACCTTGGAATCTGATCTCTCATATACTCTTATAAGGTGGGTACCTCCAAACTGCCACTTTTTTGCTCCTATGCCTAGTTATTATTATTAGGCTTGTCAAGTTTCCATTAATTTTCTTGTTGACAAGTGAAAGGAGGTTTTAGCGCACTAAAAAATAACAACATTTGGATACCATATGCAACAGTTAAGAAGCGCAGTTCAAGTTTTTTTTAACAGATGTTCTATGATTGTTTCTTCAACATATGTAAATATTGATTTTGGAAATGTACCCAAAGTGATGATGACAATTTTAGGCAAGGTAAGCTTTTGGTGGGGTGTACCCACTCTTTATAGAAGATAAATTCATGGTTCCCAAGTATTGAAGTACGTTAAAGCCGCTCTCAATTGGAAGAGTCATGGGCACATTGGCTTGAATGCCCCCAGTGACCAAGAAAAAAACTTTTCACTTGTGTGTCCAGAAAGTCACTGTTTAATGGCTACATTGTAGTTTGAGCAGAATTCTATTTGCTTCAATTGGGATGCTGCACTATATGTTAATTAGTATACCCAATGTATAAGTACTAGACGAGGTGAACTTCAATCAAGGAGGAGTGGAAGACTGGTCTCTAACTTATATTCACAGAACCCTTTTTGAAATGCATGAACTGTTTTGATTTTTGATAAAATAAATTACTTAGCAAAAGGCATACTTAACCCTGAAACACCACGTAGAACACTTATATTCAGAGAATGCACCTATTGGTCCAAGTATTGATTTCAACCGTACTTATCATGGAGGTGGCTTCCTTAGAGGGCTAAAAATTAATCCAAAAAGTACTCAATGACCGTTGAACGTACACAYATGATCTCACTAGGTGAGTATGAAAGTCATTCTTTTACAATTTTTTTTGTAACTTTGACTCGAGTTGTGAACATTTACCCCCTTCGTGAGTATATGATTTTTCTAATTGGGTGCCTAGTTAAAAAGTCATGCTAATACCTTGAACTTTTTGGAAAGCCCAAGCAACTTTTGCAAAACTCCTCTAATAATTTTGAAATTTAGTAAGTTCGTAGCTTTACATAATAGGGTGATTGCATGAAACACTTGTATTATTTTCTGTCGTACGTCTTTGGCTAATCTGTTTTTTGGCCATAGCTTTTGCATTCTAGTTCCAAATGACTCAAAATTCATAGGCAAGGTATTCGTGACTATTATACAGCTTGCCTAATTTTTTTTGTAATTTTCAATAATAGTATACTATCCAAAAATAGTCCCCAATTTTATGTCACACTTGCCAATTTGGAGGGGTTTAGTACTATTTAGTTCCCAAATAAACGAATTTTGAGCTGAAATTTGGAGGAAACGGTCTTCCAGTAGAGTTATAGCTATTATTCTAGGGGATTTTAAAAATAGTTATTTTTATGTAGTGTGGAAGTCTACAAAGTGAGCTTCTTTTTGCTTGCATTTCGAAACCTATAAAATAATATTTTGGTATTTTTTTGGTGAATGACCACCTCCATAGAGTTGTTACAAATGGCCAGTTTTTTCTTTGTGAAATTTCCTATTTTTCCTATTTTTAACTAATTAAAACATCAAAGTACCTATTTGCTTGAGATTTGGCACTTCTCTAGTTCTCCTACTTAGGGAATTTTTCTACGCATTTCCTTTGGTAATTACCTTCATCTTCAAGGTGTGTACATTATCCATATTTTTAAAATTTTAAAAAAACAAAATTTCTAATTTTAAAGTACTCCAAAAAAAATTCATGAGTATTGTTCAAAATGCAACCCTAAATCAACAAGTCTTTTGTGCAATCACCCAATACAAGATTCAAATGTAAAAMCCCCATGTTTAGTGTTAAAACCTCACTTTAGAAGGAGCTAAAATTTGCTAGCCCTATTGAGCAAGATAAAAAAATCCTTTACATCTAACTTCAAACGTTATAATCTTTCAATCTCTGCAATTAAAGTTTCTAAATTTTTTCCACACATTCCCATAGTATTCTAGTGCAAAGTATGATTGAATTTTGAAAAAAAAAAATCGTTTTTTTAATCGCCTTGAAAAGTGGCCTTTTCACAATTTGTGCCAAAAATGTGCCTTTGTCCTTCATGGGGTAAATTAAACCTTTTAAAATTYCAATGTTAGATTTTCAACAATTTCTGAATACAAATTTTGAAAACTCTTCTTTCTGAATTTTCTATGGGTCAAAAACAAAAAATATGTAATCCACCTCRAAGGATAAATGGTACAAAATAACTAGACCCAAAGCAAGGCTAAATTAATTTTCATCTATATTCTTTAACAAATTAAACCATAGAATCCTTTAGTTAACTTGTTCAAGTAATATTTTTTCACCTTATGTTCCAAGTCCCAATTTCAAAAATCTTGGTTCAAGACCAAATCCCACCTACTTTGTAGAAGATGAATAAAAAGTATCAAATGTGGGACTTGGGACTATATAACCAGTGTGAAGGCCAAAGTCCCCACTCTAAGCCTCTTGCTACTTTCTAAATCACTAAGTAATAGCTTTTGAAATGAAAATGARAATTGTAAATTCATGTGGTGAGAATGTTCTAGTAAATAGCACGTATTCTATGTKTTTTTTTAAATTTTATTACAAATAAAATTGAAATCTAAAAAAGRCTTTGTAWATGTTTTTTCTACCTTTGTAGTTGGCAAAGTTGAACTTCTCGTAACTTTCATCTCATTATTGAGAATTGCATGACTCAAATGTTTGTATATAGGTATTAATCTAAAAAATCAAATCAAATTAACCAATCGTACTTTAGAACATAATTTTAGCCTCCCACTTTGACATGGAATTCAATAAAACTARCAACTTTTGTAATATTTATCAGAATGATGTGAAACAAAGCTTCTCATAATAAGCATTTATTTAAAAGATTTGATGTAAGATATCAAGTTATGAAGTCAACAAAGCATAGCCAAGTAAGTTCTTAAAATATCTCCAATTGGGCTCTTTACTCCTTTTTTTTAGTGGTTAATTCCTTTTTTAAAAATTAGCACAAATAGTACTAATAAAAACTCACTAAATGTACTTATGTGAATGTTGTCCATCATTGTTAAAATGGATGTCCCAATCCAGAAGCTTCGTGGATGTGTCAAATGCCCCCCCCACACACACACACAAGTTTGTCTTGTTCAGCACGTTTTGGTCCATGTTTGTGTTGTAGGAGTGTTTGCAATGACAACTTTGAGTGCGCCAATTCCTTCAGTTCCATTGGCAATCTCCAAATTTGAGCTGTAAAATCAAAATCTTGATGTTGATTTGAAGTCTTGGATGGACACACACATATATATTTCAAAGAGACTGCGACTATTGCATTAAAAAGGGACCCTTGGACCCTTGGACCCATAGATAAATAAATTATCTTTGGATTGGAGATCCAACCCAGCATCATGCAATATTGGACTCAGTACAAAAYGTATGATCGTGGTCAGATCTGTCAAACTCGATGCATTATTCCACCAAGGGAAATGACAAAGTAATGGTCAAAAGAAAACCCCATTTTTCTATGTCCTCGATGAATATTTGCGGTCGTGGGAACTGTGTCCGCGATATTTTGTCGATGTGGCCGAGTTGGGAGAACCACTCCTAACAAGCTAACACACCCTTTTTATTGTTGCCTAGCTTTGGGGTTCAAGTTCATAATTATTCCCCTTCAGTTTCAAAGGCAGGCTGTAGTACTGAGGCTGGGGGGGCCTTTCGCAAGTTCCTTGGACGTTGGGGAGACCGCTTTGGACTGTCTGGAGGTACTGTAACTTAATTGGATGGCACACATTGCCTCGACCGATCTCTTTTAGGAGGAAAAAAACAAAAAGCCGGACCCAAGTCACACAACCGGACCTGGTATATAAATTTTGTAATGGAATGGAATAAACCAATCCATAGATTGCCCTTAAAAAGATTTTAAAAAAAAATGCACTAAAAGCTCATTGGAGACAGAAACCCAAATATTTTTCAATGATTACAATCATAATATCTTCAAGAGAGAGAGTATGGCATTCAACATATATATAATGAGATTTATATATTAGAAAAATCAGTTAGTATCGTCAAAATCAACAAACCTGACGGACATTCTAAAATGAGCTGAACATGGGAATTGGAGCACTCGCCACCAACTGACCCTCAACTGCCATTGAGGACTGGACCCACTCAAAGGTTTGAAAGTTTCCTCCAGTTCCTCAGTTTCAAAAAACGTATAGAAATTACTGCACACTTATACATTAAATTTATTAAAATTACTCTCTAGTTTTTCCCCTTTTTATATTGCTTGACTTTTGAATATGAATTATATCCCAATTTTTTAAAATATTTATTTATTTTGTTTTTTGGATACCCCCGTCTCTACCATGTTTTCAGTAGCCGAATATTTCCTGTTTGCTTGAATTGGGCCTCACTGTTGGGCATTCATTGCACCCAGACCTCCTCACTCTCAAGCTGCATCCTCAAGAGAAAGGCACAATGAGCTTTTGCTGATTCCCGCGCTTCCCAAAATATGGTGAGCTCGCTCCATGAATTCAAGAGTAAGTATCATGGATGTTATAAGGTAGAGCCACCCATTCTCGATTGGGGTCCAATAACCAACCTATAGATTGACGTATTTCCAACCAAGGCCACAATGTTTTTTTCTTTTCTTTTCAAAGTTGGGACTAAGAGTTCATGACACATGTCCCAACCTAGTGCGCAAGAAAGTAGGAAGCAATTAGTGAAAAAGTAGTTTTTTGAGTGATTGGGATTGGAAGAGTCTACAAGATTGGCAACAAGTCTGGTGCAGTTTTTGCCTTTGAAAATTCATAATAATTTCAATTCATGCAATAAAATTACCAAAGTTTTTGCAATCCCCATCATTTTTATCAGCACACTTTTAAAAATTTTACCTTGCATTGCTCCATATTCGTCCAAAATTCCTTATTCGGTCGATTATGGGTGGTTCTACTTTATCTTGTTTTTTTCCCTTAAAGAACGGTGCTCAATTAAAAACCCAAAAGGAAGAGAAACAATTAATTAGTCTGGCTCCCTCGGGTGCATTTAAGTTTTCATGGATGTTTGTGCCCTTTGCATTGCATTGCATTGATCACTGCTTACTCAGCGACCCCTGCAGCCCTCCGCGTGTTCACCCAAAAGGATGGTTTTGGTCATAATTTAGCTGCAACTTCAAGGCCGGCCTTGTGAGTGGTATGCCTCTGGCCAACTGAATGCTGGTCTAGCTTTTCAAGTACAGATGTTCAAGGAGGTGGGCATAGAAAATCTACAAACATCTCTTTGGCAGCAGAAACTGAAGACAGTCCCGCAGGCCCCCCCTTTCAGCTGTGCGGCAGTCTGCAGCAGTCTGCACTGCCCCCCACCCCCCCAGCGGGGCCATTCCGGCTTCTTCCCCTAGCTACTAAGTTAGCTGTAGGTAATAAGTGTGTATCACACAAGTCATGTGCGACAAAACAACGCCTGCTGTGATTCCTTTCTTATTGGTACAGTCTGCGAAAATGTCTTGTTTCACACATGATGGCTGGAGGCAACCACTCTCCGGCCACATTCGGTCATGAATGAAAATTCTATTATAGGGCCTCAAGTTTGGTGCTCCTTTTGGGGTCCATTCATTTGTTTGTTTCCAATATTGACATGGGAAAAAGGGCAAAATTCCAACAAAAGCAGGACCATTTTGTAAAATCATTCCCGGCCGCCCCCCCTCCCCCTCTTTCATGGATATTCATTATTAGTGTTTCAAAATCCGAATGGGAATTGTCCGTGTGTTTCAAAAAGTAACTTTAAAAAAAAATGCAAATGGCTTAATTTTATATTCACCTATTCATAAATAAACAAGAAAAACAAAGAAATGAGCTATTAACAACATTAGTAATTCTATAATTCTGTAGTTTGATTTCATGAAAATTCAACACAAAATTTGCATTCCTGGCTTACCTTGGGTACATAAAAGATTGTAATAACCAATGTGAAAAAATGATATCTCAAGGCTGACGAAAAAATGCACCCTATCCCACCCACACCCACACACGTATAAGTAACCACTCCAGGCGTCTTCACTTCAGACGCACCAACAACCCCGATCGATCGATCCATCGACCCAGCAGCAACTCACCACAGACACGGCAGGCACTCCATGCCAGTGTGTGTCTCTGGATTCGATCACAGAGAGAGAGGGAGAGAGAGGGAGAGAGAGGGAGAGAGAGGGAGAGAGGAGAGGAGAGGGAGAGAGAGAGAAGCGGACAGAGGTCGGCTCGGTTGTTAACCTTTAGATCTCTAGAGAGTTAATCGATCCTGGTGTTCCAGGTCCGAAATTGACGGTACAGCATTCTTGTAGCATTCCATATGCAGCTGGTGTCCGTCTTCTGCCTTTTGGCTGCTGCAAGTTTGCAGCAGTTTCACTTGGTGGTTCTGCATGTGTAGCGATTCGAATTGAGCATTGTTTCCGCGGCGGATATTCGTACAGAGCAGCTCCGATCGATCTACTAGCTAGCTTCTAGACGACGGGTGTGCAATTGAGTTGAGTTTGTAGCTAGTTTGATCGTGTCCAGGAGACTTACGTTGATCGATCGATCAGTCGATAGATCAGCAGTGAGGGTGCGCGATCGGATCTGTACAGTGACGAAATTGTTGAATAAGGAGCGTTTGTTCGTTGCCGATTAATTTTTCTATCATGGCGGGGCAATATTTTTACGACCCTCGACCCTTCTATGGCCACAACGGCCATACCGGACTCATGCCGTTGGATGAGGTGAGGATGYTTTCATCTGGAGACGATTATCGGCTCGGAGCTTCGATTCTTCTTGCTGCCTGCTTTGTGATGAATTGTCGATTTGGCGATAGAGTACCATTTGCCATACCCACTTTCTGTTAACTAAACTGTCGATTCGCCTGCATGTGCTTGTCCACCTGCCTGTGATCGACTGTACTATTCAGAGARTGCATTTCATTAATAAAAGTTCAGTGGAAAAGGATTGTTGTGAGCATGCATACACACATGGCGAACTAGCTTTGCGTGAGAAGCTCTCGTAACTGATCGATGCTGAGCAGATGCGATGAGGTCGATCAAGTGGACTCGCCCCAATCGACATCTATCGGAATTGTGACTGAACATATGTAACATACCTGTTGTTGCAGCTTTTCTACGGCCGCTACGACCCCGTGGTCCCCTACTGGATGGACCAGCGCATGATGTCTTTCGACGACACTTTCTACAAGCAGCAACTGGCGAGCCGACGAGGAGGTCCCGAAGTGATGCAGCAGCAGTACCTCCCGCAGCGCGGCGAGAATAACCTCATGCCGTATAAGCGGCCGGAGCTCGTGCGCGACGACATGTACACGGAYATGTACACACGACGCTCCCCTTACAACTACAACTACAGTAATTACGGRCGAGACGGATTCGCCGTGAGTGCGCCCATGCAGTTCCGAGGACAGCAGTCGCAAGACGATAACTGGGTGCACGCCATGAGCGCCCCGCCAGCTCCCTATGGCCATGGCCAGGGGTACCGAGGCTTGCCTGAGCCACCGCCCGGAGGCATGCCCACCCGCATGTCCAATGGCACTGGCGTCGATCAGTACCATCAGAGCAACCAGGGCCGGGAGCAGTACCGGCAGATGGAGATTCCCGCGAACTCCCACATGATGAGCAACCAAAACAACATGGCGAGCAACATGAGCAACCGGGATACCCACGGCAACAGTCACGGCAGCAACCAGGGCAACAGTCACGGTAGCAACCAAGGCAACAGTCACGGCAGTAACCACGGCAACAACCACGGCAGCAACCAGGGGAACAGTCACGGCAACAACCACGGCAGCAACCAGGGGAACAGTCACGGCAACAACCACGGCAGCAACCAGGGGAACAGTCACGGCAGCAACCACGGCAACAGTCATGGCAACAGCCACGGGAACAACCACGGCAACAGCCACGGGAACGGCTACGACAACAACCATGGAAACAGTCACGGCAATAGTCACAGCAACAGTCACGGCAACAACCACGGCAACAGTCACGGCAACAACAATCACGGCAACAGCCAGGGCAACAACCACGGCAACAGCCAGGGCTCTCTTGGCACGAAACAAATGGGATTTTCGGGTACCCAGACCGGGAGCTTTGGGAAACCTGTAGGGAAATCTAGTTCCATGCAGACGTCGAAGCAAACCACCATCAACAACTCGAAGCGGTACGATTCTTCTTCGAGCTCGGATTCAGACGACGACGACGACMACCGGCACRGACACAATAATGGAAGCAGCAAATGGGGCACGGTCGTCAAGAGCACGCACGGTCATGGCGGCAAGGCTTCTTCTGGCCACGGTCATCAGAGCAGCAGCCACGGGTATGAGTCCAATGCCCGAGGGGTGAAAAGCTCGTCGCACTCCAAGAAATCCTCCAGTCATGGCCATGGTGGCCAAAGCAAGATTTCGAGGTTGCTCGGGTTCCGGGATGACAGTTCCAGCTCGGAGGACGAAAGNTTTGCAGCAATTTAGCAGCCAGTCCAAAGCTGTGGAGTTGAAGGTGCCCATTTGCTGTGACAACTGCGAACGCAAAGTGAGATCATGCTTAGAAAAAATGCATGGTAAGTGGATGATTCTCTGTCTCTGTGATCGTTGCTATTGTCCTTACGCATTGATGCTTTGTAAACATTAGCACTTTGTCTTCGCACCACATATTTCAATTTCAAAAGAAAATTAAGATCATTGTTTTTAAGTTGATGCAAACTCAGATGTGAGGATTGTTTGTTGCAGGTGTGGAGAGTGTATTGTGCGATCAATGGAATAGAAAGGTCACAGTCTATGGCAATCTGAAGGCAGATGACGTCGTCAAGCGCGTCAGGCGAGTCAAGAAGACATCTGAATTGTGGTCGCTCGCCAAGCAGCAGCAACAGCAGCAACAACAGCTGGTGCGAGTATATTGAAGGCAATTAATTGATTAGTTAATTAATTAATTGGCTTTCAGATCGTTTGTGTACATAGCCCAGTCACCGTATTAGTCTCCATGAGTTTTAGAAAGATTTTGACACATAATCCAAATAGTTGTACTTACTTAGTACAGTTTACTGCACCCGTTCTGAAAAAAAAAGAAGAAAAAAAGAGCAAAAAAAAGAAAGCAGAAAGAGATTCTGAATCACCTACTTATACAAGGTCGTCTGACTCATTCTCTCATATGAGGAGTTGAGGAGTCTCGAGCACTGATTGAGAGAAAATTGAGAGATCTCAATTGATGGATTTTGTTCGATAGAGATTCCACTGATCGAGTTACCAGACATTTGTTGATTGTCTGAAAGTGGGCCTCCTGGCCACAAGAGGCTCACATTGGGCTGCTTCTACTACCGTATGTTGGATTTTACTGAAATAAAACTAGGACTCCAAAAAAAAAAAAAAAAACATGCCTTTCTGAGTCTCACATTTGATCAAGAAAATTGCTATGTTGATTGGCTATGCACCAGCTCTTATTATTACAGTTCCACTGACACTAAGGTACCGGATACACCTAAAACTAATTGAATAAGCAACACAACATGGTTCCAAACATTATTAATATTAATATTGATTTATTTTTTATTTTTTATTTTTTGTGTGTGTGTGTCTTGTTGGTAATCAAAAGGTGATTCTAGATTCACTTAGAATGCATTTTTTGGACACCATTTGAATAAACTATGAATATGTAAAGTGCTGAAATCTAAGTGTTTCTGAAACCAACCCCAAACTCTTGTGAATAGTAGGAGTATAGTTTGGACAAGAATGTGTAGAGGACAAAATTAGGTGTGGTTACTTCAGGTGTCCTTCGTGTATGCACACCTCAAAATAGCATTTGGGGAGAAATTTGAGCCAACCCTGCCAATATTTGTACCTTTCTATCTGATAATTGACTTTCTATTGGCATGTTTTGGATATTTAGTAAAGTTCTTCTTGGATTAGATATTTATTAGAAAAAAATCATTAGCAATTTGTCTGAAGTATTGATTTTGAATTGGAAGTCTAAGAAGAAAAACTCAAGTTATATATGTAGTCGGGAACTCAAGATCTCCTCGTTCATTGCTTAAAATTGTTTGAATAAGCATGTGATTAAGCATGCTTATTTTGATTAAATTGTCTTAATTCATGTCCAATAAGGATTTAGCCTTTTGGGCAGTTGAAAGCAATTTCTATGTACTTTAGTATAATTATATGTTTGTAGAAGCTATATAAATAATTTCAAAAAATTTATTTTTATTTTAAGTGCATAGTTATAATCTCTAAAGGACCAAGTAGCACTTTTTGGCAACATAACATTTTTACTAAGACTAGCAAAAAGCCTCCCAAATGGCAAACTTGACCACATGTGGGTAATAGATGCACTCTCCCTTCATTCAATGTTTTTGGTGTAATGAGTGAGTCCCTTTGAAATAATATTTTTGTAAATACTCAACATTTTTTCAAGATTTTAGCATGCATATACGTGTAAAATAAAATTAATGGAAAGAAGGGTCARGTATGCATACAATTTCAAAATCCTAAAAATAAAAATATGTTTAACTTAGCTTATCTTAGCTTTATTTTGTAAATCACCTATGTATGCTAAAAACTTTCATTTTCATCCGGTTACATTTTAAATCTAAATTTTAGATATATTTTAATCCCTAAAGGTCTAAGGAGTCAACTTTGGTTTTAAAGAACTCATGYAAGTTCTTTAGGTAGGCTCTACYRACTTCAYATTTTGAATWTTTTGGCCTYWAACTTTTAAATTAGCTTCTRCTCTATGTATGAAGTTTTGTTGCAACTGAAGCCATTTTAACAAGTTATAAGATTTTATTATTATTTTAATTTCAAAGTAAGTAGCWAAAGATRTGTTCAAAAAATAGACCACTCCTTATAATCATTTGGTTGAATACATTCCTACCTACACCAAAACTTTGAGCCATTCAATATTGACTTATGAGATGAAAGTTATAAGGAGTATTGTTTTTCCAACAACCAAAGGAGATAAAAAAAATGTACTTGTTTATTGCACACAATTAAAAAAATCAAATACAAACAACAACTTGGAATATGAATTGCTTACGTGAACACCTTCATCTTTGGGATTGACAATTCTTAGAATCTTGTCAAAATTATTGGCAATTTTGTWTATTCTTTTACCAAGTACCACCTTCCACTTTATAAAAATTTAAAGATGAATAAAAGATATATTTTTGTTAAATGTTTTCATATATTTTCAATCCATTTTGTAGCACATAAACACATTGGCTAAATTGCACAAGTAAAAGGATATACATATTTTTCTCTAAATATGTTGAAAAACAAAACTTCATCTAGAGAATGGGCTTCAAAAAAACTACTCATTGAAGTTTAGGCTCATTGACCTTAATAGCATTTAGGATTCATGAGGAGGTGGGGGTCAATCTAAAATCTTTTGAGGATGTATTGATTTGAACAAATAAAATAAAAGATCTTGTAGTTATGGTGAATTTCATTAAAATGGTGGCATTCCGTTATTTTGGCACTTTTTATAGTTTAGACCATGCGGTCTGAAATCTAAACCTGCCATAGATTTTTGGAATCTATACTTGTTCTAGATGTTTGAGATCATGCGTTTTGAAATCAAAATAAGTCATAGATTTTTGACATCTACAAATGTCAAATGTCAAATGTCATAGATGACTAAAAAACTATACCCGTCTTAGATGTCACTTTCACGATTGTGACTCCAAGGTTGAAAATGGCACATTGAATACCGCCAATTTAATGAAATTTGCCATAGTTTCATTTGTTAGAAAATAAATATATAGATAAATATCATAGACTTCTTTAAGAATTTTGAAGCAATTTTGGGCATCAAACAGCCACAAAACTTCAAAAGTTAATGCAATTCAAAATGATGTAATGCATTCTACTCTATCAAATCTTGTAGTCYCTACGTGGAAGAAAACACAATTCCTACATGGCTAAAGATCCTTGCATCCCCTAGTGATTGCGCCTTGGTCAAACTTGGTCATAATTTTCATGATATTTGTTTTAAGTWTTTGATTTCAAATTTTCAACTATGGAAATGAAACTATGGTGAACTTACTTAAAATGGCAAATTTCCGCTACTTTGGCACTTTTTATAGTTTAAACCATGTGGTCTAAAATCTATACTTGTAGTAGATGGTTTAATTGCGCAATCTAGAATCTATATCCATCCTAGATGTCTGAAATCTATATTTGTCTTAGACTCTTAGATGTCACAATTACAATTTAGATTGCATAGTTTGAAAATGACACATGGAATACCGCCATTTTAATAATAATTTATAAAGTTTTATTTCTATTCCATCTTAAAGCTTAAAAAAAATCCAAAAACTTAAATAAATGAATGAAACTTTTCAAGTTATCATTAATAACATGCTTTTGTTCATTGAAACCACAAATGGTCATTAATTTCAAACCAATTCCAATCCTCTTAATTCCAATTCCAATTATAACCCTTTCAACCCCAATTGCACATTGTGTCGTTGTAATAAGGTAACAGGTTTTAAAATCATACAAGCTCTAAAACCAGCCACATCCTCAAATTTTGATTTTTCATAGCCTTCATCTATGTACAAACACATACATTTTAGGGAGGTGGGCGATTTTGGAGCCCTATGCCATTCCAACTTCAAATTTTTATAACTAATTCCACAAAGTTCCAACTTCCAACAAATATAGAAACAACTTGGGTTAGATGCCAATTCCACTTGTCTTTCGAGGAAAATTTACTGAAAATTAATTACAAATTTACAAGATGCTTTCAAGGTTGTTTGCCCTGACAACTCGACAACTTGACGAACACGATGTCTAACACGTCAAGTAGACCTCTTCGTCCGTCTAATAGAGTCAACTTGACATTGACTTTTGGTTGAAATTTTTTATCCTGCCCGTTCGCCATGTGTTTGCCAATTAGCAACCACATGGCAAAAATCAGGGTTCATTTGGATGTGGGCAACCTCAGGTGTAGGCGACCTCGAGTGTGGGCGACCGCGGGTTCAAGGCGAGTGCACTAGGCGACTTCGGGTGCGGGTATAAGCGCGTTCAAGTACCCGCTGTTGCCCCACGCTGTACCCGCGGTCGCCCAACAAAATCCGTGCACATCCTGCAGTTGCGTCCCCCCACACCCGCAGTCGCGCAACCCACAGTCGCCTATGCTGACGTGGTTTGGGCTTTTCACGTTGGATGAAATATCTGCCCGTCGGGCAAAAAAATTTCAAAAGTTGGGCGACCGCGGGTGTGGGTGCCCTCAAATTTGTCGAGCATATGCGACACTCAACACATACGACATGCGACGTCAGACAGACAACTCGACACCGAAACCCAAAAACGCGTTCGACAGAACAACCCTGGATGCTTCGCCTCCCCAAAATTCAATTTCAACTCTTAGGTGGGCGATTTCTGGAAGTGTTACCTTGTGACGTGCGCACAACTTTCACCAAGTAACGGAGATGCCAAAGATTGGGTAGCACAGGAGTCAGTGGCCGGGGTCGCGGTTGTGCTTGCTGGCTGGGGGAACTTACTATGTCACTAGTACGATGCCGGGTCTGCAACCAACGTACGGCGCGACCTTCGTTTTACAATAGGCCACGGCTTCTACGAAGCTCAGAACGTTCGTCCTTTCGTTTCATTGCACTTCAAGGAGGGCCGGAGCCGGACGGAGTCAACAAACGTCTGCAGCACATTTCTCTCATTCCAAGCTAGAGCGACGGAGAGTGATGTCCACTCAATGCATGCAGCAGGTCGCACTGAACGGTCTTGTTTCCATTTCARTTCCAACTGGCAAATAATTCTGTACACTGACGACGAATTGAACACAGTCACGATTGCAATGGTCCCTACAAACTAAAGACAGGCCTGCTATCATAGCTAGCTGCAAGCTATATAAGGCTCTCAATTCAGGAACCTCCACATCAAAGGAAGCTGGCAGCTAGCTGCAAGTGCGTGTACTCGTACTCGTACGTACCCTCCTTCAAAGCTCAGATGACCGACTTTTTCTTTTCTTTCCCGTGTCTGCCCTTCTGATCTGGTAACGAAGGGTCGGTTTCGATTAATTCCATGTGGAAGTAGCTAAGGTAGCAGTTGGCCGGAGCACTGCATGAAAGGAAAGGGGGCCAGAGGTTCTGCCGCGCGCGCGCTCGCAACGGTGGACAGAGCGCAACGCAAAACTGTTTACAGTTGACATAGCTAGAAACCGACCAGACAAAATGAACCAGGTCTTCCAGACACAYGTACCGGTACCTGGTGCTAGCTAGCTACAGTAGCTGCAGTGCGCGCAAGTGGGGAGAACCTGAAAAGGATCGTTCTGCTGTGCTTGGATGGATGAAATGAAAAGAAAAGAATGAAGACGGGAGCGATTGACGGAGTGATGGTATGAAAAAGTGAGTGTAGCTAGTCACGGATTGGATTGATAGTGAATTGAAAGAAGGGCGCGCGCGAGGGTCGGAATTCATGAATTGAATGAGTGATGGGGCCTTGTAAGCATGCCGGCCCGCGCCGGCCCGGCCCGGCCCCAGTACGTAGCCGTCCCATGTGTTTTTCGCCCGATCCCATTCCATTCCTTGCTGCTTTGCATTGAAAACTTGTCACCATCAGCCCAGCTAGTCATAGGAGTCTGTGACAGGTTTCCCCTTTAATGTTCTGCTCTGGCCAATAGCGAAAAAAGTGGGGGTCCCCCGATCGATGCAGTGTCCTCGTACGTGAGGAGCGAGCTGCGAAAAAGCTTCGCCTTTTTTCGGTTGCATTGAGAAAGTCAGTCGCGCGCAGCGGAAACTGGAAATTCACGTACCGCTGTCTTGTAATCTGAGCGCGCGGAGCTTTACTTTGGTGAACTTGGGATCGATGCTTGCTGCATCGGGCGCGGCCAGCTCGTTTCTTAATTACATTTCCAAACTAACGACAAGAGAAGAGTTGGGCAGTGCGGAAATCGAGACTGAACTGTGCGAGGATCGAGAACTGCGTTGACAGGCTTTTTTTTACTTGAGGGAGTCACGTATTCATGTCGTCGTTCGATTCAAAGCTAAGCTTAGCCTGTTCTACAGTACCGGCCTGTACCTCAAGCTTGCCTTGCCTGTTCGTAATTTCAGTCGTTTTTTCTGGCAAATGGGAGGTGAATTGGAGCTGTCATTTTCATGAAGATGAAGATGAAGATGAGATTGAGCAGAAGGCAGAGTCACATTAATTAGGAAAACAGCAGTGTCATGTCACAGTGACTGACTCTCGATCAATAAGTTGATAGGCAAGCAATCCAATCCATCAATGGGTAAAATTGTAGTTATGAAAAACAAGGGAGAACATGGCACTGTTTGCAAGGGTTTTCATACCAGCTATCGATTTGATTCTTGCAAGGTTTCCATATGCTTTGGATTTGATTCTCTAGATAGACTGGATCGATGATGTTTGGATAGATACGCTAATTGGCATTGGAAGACTAAACGATCAATTTCCAAAGATTGGATTTAAAGTGATTGCATTTTGAGCTTAAGATTGGGAATCCATTTATTCATTGTTACAACAATGGATCTCCACTGAGATCTGAACTTGACTGCGTGATTGGCAGGACGTTAAACGAAGTGAGGCTGGATTTACCTAGGGAGAAAACGCTAACAAAACACAAATTTGTTATGAATTATAAGTTTCACTTGCTCTAGAAATTATTGACAAATATAGTGATTTCAAACCCATAGCAACTATGGTGAGAAAATGCAAATAATAACCACTTCTCTAAAATGATATGTTAGTTATCTTTTAACTCTTTAAGATATAAGGGATTTTAGATAATTAAATGCTGTAAGACAAGACATGCACATATTTTGAATCTTGCATCCAAAAAGTAAAACATGATGATTAAAAATTATTTTGAAAGTCAAACTTGTATAATAATATGGTTGAGTAGTACTTAAATCTTAATTTATATAAGGAATAGAAGTGATCAAGTGATTATAATGCTCTTTTAACTCCTACATGACTAGAAGTCTACAAGTATTTATCTAGCAAAAAATTTAAAAACTACCAGTTATTGGCTCAAAGACCAAAATATTTTTTTTCTCAATGTGCAAAAGTGTAGTAACCGTTGAAAACATATTAAAATAATTTCAGACTGCAACCACGAGTTGCAAGCTTATAATGTTTGAACATATAAAAAAGTTTGGATGGATGAAAATATCATGTTTGTATATAGATGGGATATGCTTGCATTCATAGGTTGTTCAAATTGAAATACTTGCCTACACTTGATCATTTTTTGCTTCCGGAGGAATGTTTTTGCTCTTAAGTGTAGATTGAAATAAAAGCTATGTTCCTAAAAAAAACTAATACATAGTTTCATAAATTTTTTTTAAAAAATTATGGTAAGAGTTGAACCTATCTATAAATTCTAATAAACCAATTACAAAGTACAAGAATTTGATCCTTCAGGAGGTAAATGGTTAAAATCTTTTATGACATAAAAGTGATAAAACAAAAAATTTAAGACTACAATCTTCATTCTATTTAGTGTTACTTTTCAAATGGTATTATTATTTTTAAATATGGGACAACAATAAATAAAACTTATATCATCAATTATTATAAATAGTAATTCACCTTAAGTCAAATCAAGTTTTTTTACATACACACTAATGATGTATTTGTGACAATATTCAAAGGAAAAGGAAAAACTTGATTGTTGAATAATGAGCACTCTTTAAATCATGGGAGCAACACCAAACAAAACTATTTCAAATATTGGAATGGTATCAATTAAGTGTACTTGAGTGCATAGCCAAAATGGAGACAATACCAGAATTTTCAAGTAGAGGGGTGTAGAGTGTGGACTAAAAAATTGACTAAATGCAAAGCCGGTAATCCAAACTTCAATTGGACTTTTTTGCATTACAAAAAGGAGAGGAAAAGATTCTATATCAATAAAATACTTTTCATGGAAAAAAAAGGAAGATCCAATTTATTAGTATACATAACAATGCTTGAAAAGATATGACAATTAATATGAATCTTCTTGTTGTGAGCCAAGTTGCAAGCCCTTCACATTTCGCCAACTTGGTGGGTCCAAAAATAAAGAGAGACCAATACCAATTGTATTTGGAGTATTTTTGGAGTTGCCCTTTTATTGTGCCATTACCATCCTAAAAGCCAATTTCATTGCAAGTGCTCTTAGTGTAGACCACACTAGAGTAACTACACCTAATTTCACCCCTCTTCTGAAACTGATCCTTATTACAAATTCTTGTCTAAAATGTACTCTCACTATTCATGAAATTCTAGGGGCGGTTATAGCCTTTTAAGAAACCTATTCTAAGCACTTTGAAAATTTGTAGTTTGTTCAGACGGTGTCCAAAAAATACATTCTAAGAGAATCAAGAATCCCCTTTCAACTACCAACAAGACCTCCCAAAACAATATCTATGAAATAATAGGAGCCATACATAATTGTTTATTCGGTCAATTTCAAATGTAGTTATGGTAATTGGAATGAATCAATTGTTTATTTGGTCAATTAAAGGTATAGTTATCTTAATTAGAATGAAATGAATTGCTTAATTGGTGAATTTTAGGTGTAGTTATCTTTAGTTAAATTACAATAAATTTSCTTATTCACTTGATTTTAGGTGTACTTACCTTAATTATAATGAAATGAATTGCTTATTCAGTGGATTCTAGGCGTAGTTACCTTAACCCTAGAAGGGCTTGAAAGACCTTTGTGACTATATAATATATTACGAATACAATGGTATTTTATCAGAAAAACATAGACCAAGTACTTTTCAATACAAAGTAAATTAATCATCATGAATGTGCATAAATATTAATGTATCACAATTCATATGTTAAATTACAATTGAAGAGTTACAAAGCTAAATACGGGTTGCATAAAGAAATCCCAAGGCCCTTCTAGGATTAATTAAAATGGGATGAGTTGCTTGTGTGGTGGATTTTAGGTGGAGTTACTTTTAGTTAGAATGTGATAAATTTTCTTACTCGGTCGATTTATGTGTAAAGTGGGCATCCCAAAAAATGCCCTTGATCTAAGACCGCCATCTACTGAAGATTCTATACATCTCCAAAATCAATTAATTTACCTATGTGGAAGAAATGCTTTTAGAACCAAACTTTGACYCTTCATAACTTTTKCATATTGTATCCAAATGTCGCATTCTTTGGTGCATTCRAACCTCCTTTCACTTGCCAACTAGACAGTATGAAAACCGGGCCAACATAAATCATAGTAAYTAGGCACAATACCAATTTGCGGTGGTTTGGGGTGYACTCACCTTAGTTACTTTTAATTATGATGAAATGAATTGCTTATTTGGTCAATCTTAGGTGCAATAACCTTTAATTATAGTAAACCCTCTCTAAGAGCATCTGCAATCGATCCGNACAAGTGGATGAATTCTCCTATCCTTCATGTTTCTCCAAACAAGCATCACTGCATTCCAATTGATATTTTCAACTGGAATATTTGCACATGAAATGCGCATCAAAGCATCTAAAGTCTCCAACTTCAAGCTAGTACGTAGATGACTTTTGATCAGGTTTTGTTTAGAAAAACCCCTCTCACATATTGCAGCCGGGCCAGGTTGGGCTTTGGAGCCGGGCTGGGCTTCGCAACCGGGCCAAGTCAGGCTTCGCAACCTGCCTGGTTCAGGCTTGACTGGCTCTGTTTTATTTTTATTTTTATTTTGCTTTTTGTTTTTGTTTTTAAAAAAATTTACAAACATTCTAAGAGGTTTATTTGTACTCCTTATGGGATGGGTATTTCAATTCCCAACCGGTTTTGGGACGGGTTACAATTTTTTTTGCCTTTCAATTCAAGGTTTTTGGACGTGGACGGGCAAAAACTTTGTGAAAAATCAGCCCTGCTTGTTATCAACAAATTTGGAAAATGTAAAGGGCCCGCGAGTTGGCACGGTGTAGTAATAATCATTGTTGTCAACGCTTTTCAAGCATTGGTATGTGTGTTAATCAATGCAATCCTTCCTCATTTTCATGGAAAGCCTTTTTATAATGAAGATTTTTTTTTTTTTTTTTTTTTTAAATTTTATAATACAAGAAAGTCCATTTGACGTTTGGATTGACAGCTTTGCATTGGGTCATTTTTTCCAAAAAAAAATCCAGTAGTGTGCAGACCACGTGGAGTGGCCCTTCATTTGCAATTGCAGGGCTTGTATGCCGCTACTGCATTGCAGATGCCCTAAGTTGCTCCTCTAAAAGCGGATAAACCTCTATAAACTAATGTTGTCAGACCGGTCCCGGACTTGGTCACATTACAAAGGTTATGACTAAATTTGACCCTCTCTTAACCAATGAATCTCTGTAAACCAATATGTCAGACTGGTCCCCGACCTATTGTAAAGGGAGAGGCCCGTGTTGGAGGGCTTCACGTGATGGGAGGCCCGAAGGAAGAGGGAGGGCGGAGCCCGAGCGACGACAGAGGTGGCTTCGATCAAGTGAGGCCCGATCAGCACGGGCCTCTGCCGGCGTAAAGCCGGTCAAGGAAAATTTCTACTTTCTGCCCCGGGCAGCGAGCATTTTGAATTTTCCCAAAATACTTTGGATTAAGATGTATGTCGATTTTGAAAATTGATTTAATGTAAGCACGGGTAGAATTAGGAAAAAAAAGATTATGTGCGTGCTCACAGTGCAAAACCGATTTTGCACTGTGAGCACCTTGTTTTGAAGGACCTCCCGTGTGTGAGGTGCCTGCTCATAAAGAAGAAATTTTGCTTGCCAGGCTTTACGAGTAATTAAGGCCGAGGTTCTAAGTTCCTGTAGAATGAAATGAATAGTGTCAGTAGCATCGGTATCTGAGGCCAACAACAAAGGGACTTTGAAGTCACGCCTAAGCTTAGCTTTGCTCCGTAGCCAGCGCTTCTCTTCCTTCGTGGCAAGAGGCATGAGTGCAAGTCCCTCCCGCACCGCCCCCGAGGCCCCCGCCTGCCTGCAGATTCCTGACGACAGAATGTCGGTCGAGTTTCAGTTGGAGATTCCCCCGCCATTCGGAACTAAAGCCAAAGGCTGGCTTTGCCTTGCCTTGCCTTGCAGGACGGGACTGACGCGGAATCCTGATCCCTGTAGGGTCAAGTTTTGTGTTCTCCAGGTACATTGTAATCAAATAGAAAAAAAGTACCTCTTTCATGCAGTGTTTTCCTCTCCTCTCGTAGCTAATGTGGGGCTTCAGTTCTGATTGCAAATATGGATTCAAAATAAGCAAAAACAAAACTAGGGTGTGCAAAAAATCAAAATAATTTCTTGCGTTTTCCCTTACAGTAGGGGTGGATTCACCCTGCCTGCAGGACAGGGCCCAGTCCACTTCGTCTTCGTGGGATGATGCACGGGATTTAACGTCCTGCTTGCTTTTGAAAGTCCTGGATTTGAGCATTGCGTGAATTCCAACGCAGGCTTAAGGGAAGGGCAAGGGCAAGGGAAGGGAAGGGAAGGTACTCCCTGAACCGATTCCTGTTGCAATCATTGACAAACATTTTGGGAGTCTCAAGGCAATTAGGCATCCCTCGGAGTTTGTAACTTGGGACACGTTTTCAGTGCGCCTGCAACACTGCAAATGGCATTGCAGACAGAAACGCAATCGCCGGCACGCTCCTCCGTCACTTGGCATTGGAAACTGGTGCCAAAGTTTAGGCTTAACTTACTCTATGCTCACAGCACAGATGAAGAGACCGACGGAAGAGCTTCGTCTTTGGCACGAAAACCAAGCAACTAAGTTACAAAACCCTACAAGAAGTAGAGAATCTTTTTTAGTGCAGCCTCGTAGCAACATGGTGAAGGAAATCAATGGAGGACATTTCTTTGTCATAGGAGATCAATGGTTCAGAACATTTAGAAGGTTAATGCTTCACTGTGTAGTTGTGGGGGTGCACTTACTGTATATAGTGCATGCCGTGTTGCTAGGACTATGCACTAAGAGAGGTTTATGCCTGGTAGAGTGGTGCAATGGATGACCATTTATAGATGTCAACTTTCAACACTATTTTTCAACAGAGAATGTTTTTCAAATTGGCCCCACCTACGAACTTTATTATTGCAAGTTATGCACAGAGAGGATATGCAGTAAGAGAGGTTCTAAGTGAATATGAGAAGGCTCTACTCGGCTTTGTAGCACGGTCTCACTTTTTGAGTATGGTAGAGCCCACCCATAGTCGATCATTTAAGCGATTGCAAGCATATTCTCGAGTAGTATAAGGCTATGTGGATTTTTGGCTGTGTTGAAAGATAGAAATAATGGAGATTTCAAATTTTTTGGTAATTATGTTCTTTGAATTGAAGTTACTATGAATTTTGGGAGTCTAAAAAGTGCTTTGAATGCATACTTAGCCAATATCTAGAATCCGACAAGGATGCCCATTAGCCCCTTATCTTTTTCTCTTGGTGGGAGAGGCTCTCAATCTGGCGGCAAGGGAAGAACAACGTGCAGGTTAAATATGCGGAATCATACTTCCAGATTGTGACTTACAACAACTCCTCTCTCAGTTTGTGGATGATACATGATGCTCCATTTAGGGTCGTGAAAGGGACCTGCGAAACACTATTCGATTACTTGATCGCTTTGGGCTTGCCATCGGCTTACGCATAAATTGGACTAAAAGCGTTGGTTATTGGTTTTCAAAGCATCCACGACCAGCTTGGACGGACTAGTTCAACTTCCCATGGGCCCATGTGGGTTCTCTGTCTAAATTACTTGGCGCTCCGTTTGGCATTGCTCTAGAAACTATTGATGTCGACACTTTTCTTATACAAAAAATTCAAAAAAAATTATTGTACTGGGCGACCCAACATCTATCCCTAGCGGGCCGAGCTACTAAGGTGAACGCCATACTGCTTTCCATAATATATTACTTTATTGCGATCTGGTCAGGGTCTATCCAAGCCATAAGATTAATCTGTGGCAAGCTTAGGAATTATCTATGGAGTGGAACCGAGTACAATTCTCGTATGTGCATTAGTTGGGGAGATTGTTGCTTACACAAGGATGACGATGGGTTGAAATTACTTGATTCTGAAATTTTCCTTAATGCACTGTTAACCAAGTGGATACTTTATGCTCTTGAGCCTGGTATTTCCTGATTAAAAATCTTACTGAGGCACCGTATCCATAAAATGAAGCCTCATCCAAAAGTAGGCTTCTGGTTCCCTTCAAGTTCCTAGCATATGGTGCATCGGCCTCGGCCACTACGGGATCCCCAGTATGGAACCGGATTTCAGGAGCATGGAAACGTCTAGTTAAACATATAGATCATATCCCACTTGCCAATACGGAGGAGGTCCTTTATACTAGTATCTGGTAGACAACGAGTTTCATTGGCAGCAATTTCAATTTTTCAGCGGCCAGGGCTCGTGAGCTTGCTCACAGTGGACTGCGGACCATCGGAGACCTTTGGGATTCCAGTAACCTAAAATTCAAGTCATGGGACGAGATATCGGCCTCCTTCCCTTTTACGGAGCTCGAACGTCATTACTGGTATTTCATGATATCATCGATCCCTCCAGACTGGCTCATTCTCCTGATTGATCGCCATCAGCAAGCAACTGTTGGTGATTGGGTCGGCCTCTTCCTGACTCAAGATGATCACACTCCATCGATAGTGTGGCAAATCAACGACCGTAGACTCCTAGAGAGGTGGTGTTATCACCCCAATTGCAGGTTTTTTCCTTGCCAAACACGACCGTGCGAGCTTCCATCAAGGCCCAATCTCAGCAACTTGCTAGGCTCCCAAGCGCTTCCACACGACATATGCTTAGCGGCTTTATACTATAAGAAAACCATGTTTTAGGTGACGGATTGACATCAAAAGGAACGAATTTTAGGTGACATCCAAGGTGACATTGGAAAAAACAAACCATGTTTTTATGTCAACAATGATGTCCAATAAAGCATCAATGGACATCATTGTTGACATAAAAACATGGGTTTGTTTTTTTGATGTCAACTTGGATGTCACTTAAAATTTGTTCCTTTTGATGTCAATCCGTCACCTAAAACAAGGTTTTCTTATAGTGTTATATGACCCATTCGAGTTGTACAGGTCTTCAAGGGTAACAAATGTTCCTCACATCTTCTTTTTGTTGGCACCATTCAATCCTTGACGTTTGATCCCGGTAGATGGCGATGGAGCAACGGGAAACCCTTACTTGAATACTCAACTCGTTTAGGCCGCCAACTACTTACTAAACAATGTCATCTCAGTTGCTCCATCCCATCTAAAGGGCATGGAGAGCTTCCAGACACACTTGTACCCAAGTGGCGCAAGTGCGCAACGTTTGGTTACAACCTAGATCTCAAAAAGAAGCGACTTTCATGTGGTTAGTTTGGCACAATGAGGTGGTGGTCAATGTGTGGCATGCCCAGATTATTCTAGGGATTGACGTGAATTGTTGTTGTTGTGACACGGGCCTTGACGAATCTCCTATCCACAGATTCTATTCTTGCCCAAGGGCTCAAGAGGCTTGGGACTACGCCCAATCAATCCTTCATCAATTGGTTGGAGATTCACCTATTTCAGGACCTTACCAGCGCTTCTCAACATGTCAATGTATCTTCGGTACCACTATCCCTCGTTGTTTTCAGGATGTTAGGACCATATGGTCATTGCTTAGGGATTCTACTTTGTGGATTATTTGGATTTCCAGGAATAGCTTGGTTTTTGTTCAAGATAGGTGGCCCCTCCTCAAAGTTTAAAGAACCATTTGGGAGGCCTTGATTGATTCGGGACGGGCCGCGTTCTTGAAGACCTAATATGGTATCCGTCGTCACCCACAGAACTATGATCGTCTTTGGGCACTCTTCACGGACACCTGGCTTCAATCCCCGGTGTTGGCTTACAGGAGTGATGATTCAGTTGTGTGGAACAAGAAGGGTCCCCTTTCTTGCTCTTTTTTCTAGTTTTCCTTTTCCCGGTTCTGCTTTTGTTCTGGTGTTTGGCTCTTGTTGTCCAGCCTGTGGGCTTGGTTGTTTTGCTTCGGTTCTCTTTTGCAATGGAAACAAATGGAATTCCATTTGTTTCAAAAAAAAAAAAAAAAAAACTCTGGCCAAACAATTGAATTAAATAAGACCATTGTGATTTTTGTGTAAAAATTTTTTAGTCACAAAATATCAATCCAAAAATAAAGATTAGATCCTCAAATTTTTGAAAATGTAAAATGTGTCACAATCCAAGCTTCCTAACAAAAGTTATGATTGGATGAAGTTCAACCCCTATAAGACCAAATGCTGTTCAAACTATATACCCCCAACCTGAAAATCTATTTTTTTTTTCTGATTGGGTGCATGGATCAAAAGTTATGCTACCCTGAACTTTGTGGGCAGCTTAAGCAGCTTCGAGTAGCATATGCAAAATTCTTCCTATGATCTTGAAATTTGGTAAGGTAAAACAGCCCATTACAGACGTTTCTCCCATTCCAGACCTCTATGAATGACCTCATTCCCGTATTATTTGGATGAATAGAGGACACTGTAAAGTTAAATTCAAATTTTTTGCATATGGATGAGAATGGGCCGTTTAAGGTGTAATGATGACTGAAATAGGCGCTTTCTATTTGGTATTTAATGAACTACATGATGGTTCTCTGTTCAAATTAGGGGCTGTCAAGGCCATCAATTCACTTGGAGTAGGAATAATCAATACTTGGATACAATCCAACATGACGGTGTTAGGACTTAGGAATGGATTATGGCTGAGTAAGAGAGCACACTGAGTAAGAAAGAGCAGTTAGGTTTTGAGGAAAACATTTGTAGCATCCATCTTTTGTGATTTTGTTGAGCAAAGTTTAGTTTCTCTGAGCTCCAGACACGTAGACCACTGAAAAGTCAATTTAGCAAGTGAGTAGGAAGATGACATCATCCAGTTCTGAGGAGGAGGACTCTGAAAATGTGCACATGAGTAGTGGGTTTGAGAGAGTAGATCAGGAAGATGACTACAATGACTACACAAGCAATAGTGAAGAGGAGAGAGATTTAGGGTTTCATGATGCAGAGGAGATTGAATATGAAGAACTCATTAGTTCAATATTCCATGATGAAGCAGAGCTCGTTTTGGAGGAGAAAAGAGCAAAGGTGATTGGCAAACGAAWCACAGTCAAGAAAGAACCAAGTAACGGTACAAGTTTGCAAGGCCTCCATGCAAGGCAGTTGCATATATTAGGGAGAGGGAAGTCTGCACTCTCCAAGGCAGCTATTGAAGGTAAATTCCTGCAAAAACATGATGGATACAATGGTACTAAAGGTCAGGAAATGCAGGATGAAAGAGTTGGGGATAGATATCCTTTGAAGGAGAAGGTGGCAAGGGAGGAGAGCAACATCAACCACCAAGCATTTGAATCACTTCAGTCAACCATCATTTGGCCATGTAGTGCTCAACACAAGAAGAAAGGAGCAAAAGGACATACCAGCAAGAGTGGAGACTATAGGCATGTTGGAAAAGGGGCTATTGACTCCAATGTCAACCACAATGATGAGGATGAGTGGAGCAGCAAGATTGATGGAGATGAAGACAAAAGTGTTGGAGAACAAGACCCGTGCATCAAGAGAGATGGAGATAGAGACAACTTTGTTGGAGAAGAGGACTTACACATCAGCAGCTATGGAGATGTTGGCAGCCACCAAAGCAAATCAAGAAAAGATGCACATCCCATGGAGCACCAAGACCACTAGCTGAAGTCAAAAAAGGATGACAACGGAGGTAAAGAAAACCAAGCCTATGATGGTCCTAGCTTGAATAGAGGAGATGGTAGAGTACAAAAAGATAAGCAAGGGGTCTTAGAGTCTATGGGGAAGAAAAAAATTGATACATATAATACTGCTGATTTCTATGATAGAAGCTACAACAATGAGGAGAACCTCAATCTTTCCAAGAGCAATAGTAGTGATTCTAATGGATCTAGAGGAAAAAAAAATTCAAAAGACACCAAGAGAAGAATGGAAAGGAGGTATCACAGTCCATTTGGAGGCAAGGAGATGGTGCCAATTCAAGAGAGGGGCCTTCCAAAGCTCCAAGCAAAGATTTGCCAAGTTCCTACAACTTCAGAGACAAAACCACACAAGCAAAGGTAATCCTTCCAACCACCTTTAGAAAACCAGTAGTAGATGTTAGGGAGAGAATGCCATTGTCACCAAAAAAGGGAAAATCTTCCAAAAAACCCTCAAACAATGGAAGAGGTTCATGGTCCAATGAATCATTGCAATTAACAATTCTAGCTATTGAAGATGGGCATAAGTTAAAACATGTGAGTGACTACTACAACATTCCTAAAACTAGCTTAATGGAGCATGCACTTGGGAAGTGGTGTTCCAATTTGGCGAGTTGAGGTTGTGTGCGGTGATGGTTTGATAATTTGGCGGCAAACTCCTATGACAAAGCTATTCCGGGACATCCTTCGATTCGAACCCTCCGAATTGTGGCATACCCTCCCTTCATTATTTTTTCATCTTGTGGAATCACTTGAGCGGTCTCTGGAAGCGCTATAAGATGTCGTCTGCCCCTATTCAATTCCGCAACTCCCTCCTCGCTATTCCACCAACCCATGGATCCATGTCGATTACGCCTTTTTGCAAAAGGTTTACAACGGCCGACAAACAAGTCAACTTTGAAAATGAATTCTTCAAACGCCTGGTCATTTGCACAGTGTACACTGCCATACTTCGTTAAAATGACTTCGCATTCCACAAAGCGTCGTGCACCCTGTTTTCCATGAACTTGGTGAAGCCCCTTTTATCCGTCTCTTGATGCCATTCGGGAACATGTAAAGCATCCAACATCTTTTGCATCATGTCCATCTTGAACTTTTGCGGACACTCCTCTTGATACCTCACATATTTAGTGTCGAGTGACACCGTTGTTTCAGCTTCATAAAATTTGACAATGAAAGCCGTAAGAAATGCTTTGCACGCATCCGATAGAATCTCCCTTGTTGTTTCAATGCTTGGTCCACTAACATTTTTGGCCTTCGCGGCCTTTTTTGCTCTCGGCATTGTCTTGAACTCTTCGTAGCACTTCGTGACAAGGTTAATGTCAGAGATGTATAATACTCCAATTGAAAAGTATCGTATGTGCCAAGACTTTTAAAAAAAACAACAATAAGTGGGCGTCAGGAAAATGGACTCTTTCCTTCTCAATGAGAGGAGCCAATGGAGAATAGACCACCAAGCTCTCCGCTCAACACTTGCAAGAGCAAGGGGGAAGAAGAAAGTGAGGGGCGGACGGAGCATCCGCCCCTTTTATCCCTGGCGGACGCTGTCAGCCCGTCCGCCAGATCGGATGGGCCAAACGAGGCGGACCACGCACCGGCGGAGCGATCCGACGGCTGGGATCAAGCGGCCGGGTACCCGTCCGATCCATCGGACGAGCACTGTCGGGCGGTCGCTGTCGCGCCCGACAGATCGGATGGACGACGCGAGGCGCCCGATGACACGAGCCCGATGATCTGACGGTCGGACTAGCCGCCAGGCGGACGGGCCGACGGCCGTATTTCAAGGTTTCACGACGGGCAGACGGGCAGACTGTTAGGCCGACGGACGGGTGGAAGGGCGGACGGCTGGTTTAGGGCGGACGGGTGGTTTACTCTGGACTGCTGTCCGTCCGATGGATCTGGCAGACTCCATAAGGCGTCCGATCCAACGGACGGACGCTCTGAGTGGCGGACGGAATCAAAATGATTTCACGTTTTTCTTGGAAGGCTGGACATCATGACAAGTCAAGCTGCTGCGCCAGGTCACGGAAGTGATGCGAGGACGGAAAATCAAGATTCGATCAAGAAGAAGGGTAAAGCAAAGGGAGCCACCCAGGGACTACACTTCGAGATTCTAAATGATTCCAACATAAAAGCGGAGAGCGGTTGGGAGCAAGAACAAGCTGCATATTGGCCCTTTAAATTGTGCAAGCAATATGTCAAAATGTATCACATTGACAAACTATGGCCTTGAGATTCCCATGCGGCCCCCACACAAGAATATTGTTGTAAGCCGTGGACGTGCCTCAATAAACATTTTGTGCACCGATCGGAGGAGGTGTGGCGAACACTTTTTGGCAAAAAGAAAAGGAGTAAGGGATACATTAATTACAGTGTGGCGTGCATGGTGTACGCGAAACTGATCTTGCTTAAAAAGGTGGATTGGAGCACGTATCCAACGACAAAGGTCTTGGAGCTTCAGTTGGAGAGCAACCAAAAAGATATACCGGATTTATACAATGTGGAGGGTCAATTGAATAAAGCAATTAAACCCACGGGAGTACCGTCGAGACCTATAATGTGTCGAAGAAAAGGCAAAGAGCCCGCGGACGATGAAACGCACCTCAAGTGCACCGGAGCTTCAGCGAAAGTGAGGACAGCTTATTTGGAAACTACGGAGGAAGAAACGTTTCTAACTCCCCAAGCGCTTCTCATATCCCAACTAGTGACAACAAACGTGGCTATCCCTTCCACAATTGCAGAGCCTAAGATCCTGGAAGTGGAAAGCGTATCACGTTCTTTGTTACGGAAAGAGGTCAGAAAAGACAAACTGGACCGCGCCAATGCTACAATTGACAACCTCATTGACAACAACGCATTGGATCCCATTTTTGGGCCCTCAACTCAGTACCTGCCAGCCACGTTGAATCCAATATTGAGTGAAGCTGTGGAGATTTATTCGCCACCACCGAATGAAAGGGCCTCCGAGTGTGTGGCTGCATCCACACGCGTTGGCGATACAGAAATCGAGAGCAATCACCCGCATCTATCGAAATTGAGCACTTCGCAACTAGAGGTTCTTCGTGCCATGCCGAATCGGAGCAAACTGGAGAATTTGTTGAAGTGTTTTGATGGTTTCAACTCATTCGAGGAACAACGAAGAGCATCTGAAACCGATCATCATGGCGCTAACTCTTCTCCCTCGCAACATACAATGGGGGTGGCTGAATTTGTGAACTGCGTTGCCAAATTGACATGTGGAGCTCAATTTCTAGCCGAAATGGCCCCGCGTGTTGTCAAACTAGGAGAGCAATTTTCCTCAATGTCGCCCCAACTTCTCTCTTCAGCAATGACTTTCTTAAAGTTCACCACTTCGCTCGAACTTCTTCTAGAGGACCGTTTAAAAATATTGGAGAAAGTGGTGGCTTATGAAAAGGAGAACCAAGAGTTGCGGAAACAGTTGGAGACATTCAATGACTCCAATCGCACCATTTTGGATGAACAGAAGCAGAGGTACGTTGAAAAGTATGCAATTTGGCAGCGCACCGAAGACCTGTATGACGAAAAATTTAGCAACCAGAATGTATTCATTCTTGAATTGGAAGACCGAGTCATAGAGCTATATGACATTCTGGCTTCATGTGGCTTCCCGAATGTTCCGAGGAAGGCAAGAACTGAAGACTTTTCTAATTCGGATGAGGATGACGACCAAAACAAAGGGCTCGTAGCAGTACCGACTGTACCGGTAGTTCTAAACTACGAGCGTGTCCAAGATGCTTCTGTACAAACCAAATCAACTGATCCGAATGTGTTGATGGATAAATTAGAGGAGGCAACCACGCAGGAACTTGTTCTTGAAGCTGAATTGAAACGATTGAAGAGAATATTGGACCTCGACGACCCTAAAGTTGAGGGTGAGCTGCAAACTCGGTGGCTAACATGCATACAAATGCTCCAAGATAAACCTTCCATTGTATCTCGATGCGGCGTGTGAACGCAATTGGAGTAGTTATTCTTTTGTTCACAACAAATCTCGCAACAAGTTGCAGCCCTCAAGAGCGGCGAATTTGGTGTACGTCTACACCAATGCCAAAGACATAGCCGCGTCAAAAAAAAAGGATGAAAAAGAGTGGTACGATAAGAACGTGGAATCAGAGGAGTCTGATGAGCCAAGGTCAGCAGATGAAGCTGATGAGCCTGGAGATGATGATGACGCCCCAAATGCCCCAAATAACGATGTGTACGATTCGGATGAGAAAATTCTGGGTAGTCCTCATCCGAGCATTGACGACTTCGGAGTCAATGGCAGGGAGGTGTACGACTATCCATCGGATGAGGACGACTGTAGACATGGAGAAGATTTACCCTCGGTAGCGCCATTTTTAGATGGAAATCGACGCCTCAGTAGTGAGGTAATTCACAAAGATAGGAAAAATACTGATGTGGAGAGGATGGACGGGCGTGGGCCGGTAGAAGGCGACAATGAATCTCACGAAGGGGATGAAGTGCTCTCAATCCCGAGAAGTCCGTACATGGCACCGCCGTACGCGCAAGAAAATGAGCAGCGCAATGACGATGTAGAATTTGAGGAGACAATTGCGCTGCATGTAGAGAACACAAACGTCGCTGAAGTAGCGGTGGGTGGGAACGGACGAACTGGACAAGAAGATGAAGGACTGATGAGAGTGCAGGAAGGCAAACTCAATGGATCATCCAATGTGATGGACTCAAGACATCGGCTTTTTGTTCACGATGGCGTACGTGAGAAGGAGGTCACACAATTGCACCTTAGACCACCACGGGCCGCCGGTGCCGGTCCTCCACGTGTATTTTACAAAACTCAAGGCACAACATTGGATGTTTCTGGAAGTTCAAGGTTCAATAAACAAATTTTGAAGTCCACGGAAAAGGTGCCCAGTTCGCGGACACCAATTCGAAGCGCCTCATTAGGTAGTGAGGATGACCAGGACGAGACAATAGCTTCGATGTTACAACGACGTTCCAGTGTTGCACAACTTCCACCACGACAATCTATGATAGTGTCGAAGGAGTCTGTCCAAAGAAGTCAAACGGTGACCGCAAGGAAGATAACCGTTCACGGAAGGCCAGAAGTATTGGAATCATCGGTGAAAGAACCCTCTACAATAAAGAATAAAAGAGTGATGCAACCCTCTGCAATGTCTCCAGTGAAGAAACAGAATGTGGGTAAAACCCCACTTGATTCATTTCTCTTAAAGAGGAAAATGAAACCAGTCCTTGATTCTGGAGAAGGCGTTGGGCAACTGTTACTAGAAGTAAAAAAAGAAAAGGCAACGGGCCCATCCAAGAGATTAGTGAAACGTAAGGGAGAAAAAGAAGCCGGAGTGACAACTGTACAATTACCATCAGATGACACATCGGACGATGAAGCCGATCGTTTAAGAACTAGATGTGATAGTAGCGGGGCTGAGGTGAAAGGAGACAGTGATTATGTGCTTTAGGGATTAGGAATGTTTGCATACGTATTAATTCATGATTCATGTGGGTGCTCATGATTTATTGACCACGTAATGACAAATTGTCAATGATGTATTTTTCAAATTTGTTATAAAACTAATCTTTATAAGACATTATGCATGTGTCCCTAAACCCTCAGAAGTTATGAATGTATGATGCTTTACAAATTTGCATGCAAATCAAGGGTGCATTCACTAAATATGAATTGTGACCTTGTTTATTTTGATATTGTGAGTGTAAATGAATAATTACRGAATTTTCACTTCATAAAATAAAGGTCCTTTAAATTTGTAAATTTCAAAATGCACAAATAATTACTTGATCGCGGTGGAACATTTACATAGTTTCAATGCAATTTAAAGATATCTTGACCCTTAAGCCGTCCGTCCGTCACCCCCTAAACCGTCCGCCCGTCCGCCCTAAAACAGTCTGCCGCGCCGCCCGTCTGATATCTCGTGCGCACGGATGGCCTCCGTCCGCCAAGACCCTTCCGTCCGCCGGACATGAGCGTCTCGCGGACTCGGACGTCCGATTTTCGGACGTAAATTACTCCGGGACGTCGAACATGGACAACCCTGCAGATGGGATTCCAGGCCCTAGTTGGTTGAAGTGGTTTCGTAATAGACACCCTGAATTCAGCCTATGTGTTGCCCAAGGACTAGAGGTTAATAGAGCCCAAGGACTATGCCCTGAAAATGCCAAATCTTTCTATGACAACTTGGCAACCTTATATGATCAAAATCAATATTCCCCCTATCAAATTTGGAATGTTGATGAGAGTGGGGCTTAAGCTGGGAAAGGGGAAAGCAAGGTGCTAGCAAGGAGAGGGACTAGAGTTGTTCATTCAATAATTGCCAATGAGAGAGAGTCTCTCACTATCCTATCAGCTATGAATGCTAGAGGAGAGACTATTCCAAATTTTTACATTTTTAAAGGAGTCCTTAGAATGAGGGACTATTTGGCCCTATGTGAGGCTGATTCCACCATGGGCATGCAACCCAATGCATGAATGGCATCTTTTTTGTTCTCTAAGTGGCTAGATCACTTCACTGCGAATATTGCAAAGACAAGAGGCATGAGTACTACTCAAAGGCACCTTATGATCCTAGATGGTCATAATTCCCATGTGACTTTAGATGTAATCACCAAAGCAAAAGAGGCTGGTTTAGATATATGCTCATTACCTTCCCATACAAGTCATGCACTGCAACCCCTTGATGTTGCAATCTTTAAGCCCTTTAAAAAAACCTTTAAAGCTTATAGAGATATCTGGAACATGCAACACAAAGGTGAAGTTGTTAGAAAGGAGGATTTGGCTCAATGGGTGAGTTTAGGCTTCAAAAAAGCAATGACACCTAGAAATATCAAGGCTGGTTTCTTTGCAACAGGAATTTGGCCTTTGAATCCTCAAAAGCTAAACAACAAGATGAAACCTAGTGAGGGGTTCATTGAAAAACCATTGGAGGTTCAGATTCAAGAGATCTTGGAGGAAGACATACCTTGCACACAAGCTGATGTTGTTCACTACTATGTGGATTTAGAAGGAGAAGAAACTCATGATGAACAAGAAAAGGCTAATGAAGGAGTTTCTGAAGATGATAGTGGGCACTTTAGTAGGTTCCTAAGATTACCACAACAAGTCATCAAACCAAAGAGAAGACTTGATGATCCCAGAATAGACTATTCTAAGTCACATGTTTTGACAAGCACCCAACACATACAAGGAGTGGAAGCAATGGCAATGAAGAAAGCAAAGGCACTAGAAGAAACCAAGAAGAAAAAGGAGACAAGGGAACTTACTAAGACCAAAAAAAAGGAGGAAAAAGTCTAGATGGAGGCTGCCAAGGCTTTGAAAAAGCAAGATAGGGCTGTAAACAAAACATTCAAAGAAAAATGGTCAAACAAAGCTGTAAAAGAGGCTGGAGAGAGTCTACATAGAAGAATCAAAGAAAGGCATACAATTTACAATGGTAGAGCACCTTATTGTGGCTTTCAGCCTTTCCAATGCAAAGGGAATCAAGCAATTGCAATTACAAGGCTTAAAGCAAAGAGGAAAAGACAAGAAAGTGGGACTCCATTGCCTTCTTTTCCTCCCATTCAGCAGCTTCCATGGACACATGGTAACTTGGCTTGGCCTCAACAACAAAGACAACTACTTCTTCAAAGAACAACCCAAGTTCCACTACCATGGACACATGGTATCTTGACTTGGCCACAAGAACTAAGACAATTGCCACATCTTCAAAGAGCAGCCCAAATTCAAGGCAACATCTCAACAACAGAATCTACAAGTGCCATTGAAAACATTGGACATGGTCCAACAAGGGCAAATGAGTTTGTTAACTTACTACCTTAGTGGCAGCTACTAGGGATAGAAGGTAAAGGAAGGCCACGTCGACCTTCTGCCATCGTCACCACTGGAGAGGTATTAAGAGGTCAAATGCATGATTGAAAGATGATCACCAATGCTCTAAAGTAGAACTTTCTAATTTGGCAACATTCATTTGACCTCCAATGACAAACCGATAAGGAGAGCACAACTTCCATAAATCACAAATCTATCTCCTTGAGTTTCTCTTTCTAATCTGGAATGGATTTTTCAGGGAGCGTACCAACATGGTAGAAGAGTCGAACCTGAAAAGGAGCACCAAAGGCAGCATATTCAAGCAAAAACCCTCCAAAAGCAATGCCGCTATGGTGCTCTCCTTTTGCCACTTTGTTCTTGTGCTTCGCCTTGAACATACCTTTGCATTGCTATAGCTGGAGAGTAGAGAAGAAATAGCGAGGAAAAGATTCAGTGCAAAAACACAAGCAGAGATCAGGGAGTAGAGGTGGAACGCCTTGCGTGTGCGAGAAGAGGATCCAAAGAAGTGGAGAGCAGGAATCGGGTGTCAGGAGGAATTAGGAACGACTTCTCTTAGAAGCACGTTGCGCCAGCAGCAGTTGTCTCATGAAGCCAACAAGTCCGTTGCTCAAATAATGATACTTTCAAAATTAATTGACTTTGCAACCTCTAAAACTTGAAATGGGGCTCACCTAGTTCCATAATGGGTAGGATTGGGGCGATATTAGGCACAGTTAGGACTGTATTAGGTGTATCTATCGATTGCCTATCTAACCTTTGTAGACTGAATTATTACCACATGTGCTACATCATGGGTCATAAACAAATTTTGATTAGTTATTTTTTATACCGCAATAGGTGAAATTAAGGTTTGCGGTAGGTGGCATTAAGTTTGGTGACGGCCCTACCTACGGGCTGTAATGATGCCCCCAGGCTGACATGCTTGGAAAATTAAAACTAAATGTGAGGACATTAGAAAATTATTTTTTCAACACCCAATGCATTCTTTAAGGATTATCCTTCACTGAAAATTCATTTCCAATTTTTCAGTTAGGTGGAACATAGTCCACCCCCCATTTAGTCCGTAATAGGCTGTTTTACCTTAGCTTACATGGTCCATGATGCAAATGTCAAAAAAAATAACCATGTGTAGTATAAAAATCTCGTTCTAGAAGGAGTAGATGTTCCAAGCCCATGTCCAAGCCATATCGGGCAAGGTTGGAAAAAATCTTTTTCAGCTAGTTGACTTTGTAACAACAATTGTTCAAGTTCCAAACAAAATTCAATAAATTCTACTTCCTTGTTGCCCTATCCAAAAGTCAATTATTGCAAGTTCCTATATCAAATCTAAATGCCAATGCTAGAACCATTGGAGAAAATCTCGACTCTCTAGAAGGCCGCTAAAAAGTGCCAAAAGGGACTGTGAGCACTAGATTTCATCTTAGGTGTTCATTTAGTACTTTCTATTATACTTTAGCATTTTAGACATGAATTCAAGGGCAAATTTGACATTTATAGGTCTTCTTAGTAATAGATAAGTGGTAGTTCTAAAAGCTAAATTTGGCCTTGAGCCAAATATTTGTAATTTTTATAAAAAAAAATCTATATGGAGTAGTAGATTAGGGATAGAATTTGTAGCTTAAGAACCTTTGGTAAAAAAAATTATATAGATATATATAGATATATATATGTAGTCCAAAAGTTCTTACAAATTCTTGAAAAGAGAGAAGGTCTACGGAAGAGAGTTCTAGAAAAGAGAAAAATCTCGAAAAGAGAGAAACCTCGAAAAGAGAGAAGGCCTAGGGAAAAGAGTCCTAGAAAAGAGAGAAATCTTGAAAAAAAGAAAAACTTTGGGAAAAGAGGAGCTTAGGAATGAGTGAAGATATGAAGAGGTGTAAGAATGTACGAAAAGTTGAGCTTTGAAAAGCATGATGTGTAAGAAAATGGAAGGGGAATAAATGCGGAAGACAAGTGGGAAAGAAAAGGAAAGATCAACAAGCAAAGGAAAAGATGAAGCTCAAGAAGCTATAAATTGGAGTCCTGGAGGCAAATGATAAAAACTTATAACTTATTACTCAACACTTACATCCTTACTTAGCACCTTTGTATTCCATGCTTTCCATCTCTCTCTCTTGAAGGCAAGGAGTTAGTTAATCGAAGATAGTTGAGAGTTGAGCGTGTACTCAACATAGTCATAGTTCTCCCACCTGTAGGAGGTTAAATACTTTAGAGTTGACTAAAACACTTTCATAGAGCATCTGTAACTTCTTCTAGCTTTCTATCAAGGTTTATTTCGTAGTAATTAGAATTGTGAGTAGAAAGTTGTGGCCGTTTAAGTGAACAAGCTTAGCTTCCTTGAGTTTTCAAGGTCTGAACCTTTGAAGGTTCATAACTTTGTGAGAAAGAACAAGATTTATGCGAAATAACTTGGAGAAATTGCCCACACATCTTGTGCTTCCAGATCATGTTGTTTCACTTCATTTGGACTACATAAATAGAAGTTACAACTGTAGAGATAAAGAGAGGTTTGAAGCAAAATCGTAGGGCAAGTTGTAGAACTTTTAGCCTCGGGTTTGTAGTCATATCTTTTAGGCAGTAAAAGATATTAGTATAAATCTTTTTGGAGTGAGTAGCTCTTGTTGTTAGGAATCCAAAAAGCTAAGATACTCCTTATTTGATTATTTGAAGCTCGGACGAGAACGTGGTGGTGATTACAATGGCAGAAGGTCTGCTCGCAATGTATGCTCCATTAGTATGAGTCCTTACTCACTCTCATTCTTGTATTTTTCCTTGTTGAGCATCCATTCTTGACTTTCTTTTAAAGAAGATATATATATATATATAAACAAAAACAAAAACAAACAATATAGATATAAACTCATATTTTACCATTGATAAAAAAACGGTCCGCTTGAAAGGCAATTTGTTATATTCTATTTTGATTATTGTTCTTGAACTCTTTAGTCTTTCTCTTATATGTTAAGATTGCACATATGAAAACTTCATAAGGAACTTGTATGTTAATCTAATTTGAACTTCTAAATTAGTTAGGGGGAAAATTTGGGTTGACTGGGACCCTACTTTCTTTTTATTTTGCATAGACAAGAATTTTTCCCCTATTGCTGTAGCCACCAAGTGTCATCATTGTAGTAGAATAACCAAATGTCCCAGCATTGCTAAATGAGCAGTTGTGTTCTATTAGATGAAAGTTGTAGGATCTGAAATATACTGTGTGACGGGCACGATATTCACACAAGGTGAATCTTTTTCTTTTGTCAAAGATGATATCCTTTCTATAGCTTCGTAGGGCCCAGGAAATAGAGTGGCTTGTCAAACCTTGGCGGCCTTCTAGAAAGTCCAAAATTTCTCTAATGTTGATTTCATGTTCTTAATTCTACTTCCTATTCTATTTTTTTTTTCTCCACCAATGTGCTTCAGTCATCTATCTACTACTTCTATGTCACTTCTCAATTCCATTTCTATTTTAGTTTTTTATGTTAACTTCTTAGAGTAATATATTTTCTTTGCAAGTACACTTAACTATTGGCATACATTTTAGTTCTTTGCTCTATATCTTCTTCTCTCCAACTTGAAAGTTTAGCTCTAAGTATTTGATTGGTTTTTAACTTGAATGTTTTATTTATTATTATTTATATATTATTTATTATTCTTAATTTTACAACCTCTTGTCTAAGCCCTTAGCTTTTAGTCAACATCCCTTAGTCCCTAGTGCACAACTTTTAGCCCAAATCCCTCATTGCAAAGCCTTCATTCCACAATCCTCACTCTACATTGCATTTTTGGCAGCACGGGAATCTCTTCCTAGTAGTGGCAAGGAATTCCTAGTGCAATGACAATCCATTCCTAGCAGTGAATACATTTTCAACAGTCACAACATGTTCCCAGTAGGAAAGGTATGTTTTCACTGATATGGTTGGTAAGTATGGGGACTAGTTGCTTGTGCAATTGGCCCATATGTGGTAAATACTTAATGATATTTTGGACTTCTAAGCCTCTAGATTGAAAATTCTTGTGGGTCTTGAACTCAAATTAATGGCTTCAATTCCACCTAAAATCTCCCCTAATTCTCTTCATTCTACAACCAAATCAGGGTTTTTTTCTGACAAAATTAGGGATTTAATGACAAGACGGGTTAATATGTCACTCCATTAATAGAGAATATCTAGCACTTCATTAGACAGTTATAGGTTGGTTGTGAATTGTTTATGACTCTAGTCTACTGGCAATTTTGTAATTTCACAGATGACCACTTCAAAAATCCACATAAATAACAATTTTGATTGAAAAATTGTAATTCCACTTGGATTTGACGCATGAACCATGCTCACACCTTTGAAAAATATTTGACCCTCTTGAAATTGATCCCAAGATAGGCAAATTGCAAATTAGGGTGATAAGACGCTTGTCTACCGTAATTCCACCAAGCTCTAAAAAATATGAAACAACTTGGGTTAGATGCGAGTTCTATTTTCCTTCCTACAAAAATTTATTGAAAATCATTTTCAAGGAGTTTAGCTTCCCCCTTAGCTGCAATTAGCTCTTAAAAGGTCGCTTGAAGAAGGGACTATGTTAGTTAATGAACTTCAAGGTAGCTATTGTAGATGCAAAGCCTTTACCTCCCTCCAATCTCACTTCTCCATCATTATAGTGTTAATTGTAAAATGAACCCTACTTTTTATACTTTGCAATTTGTCATCATAGTAGAATTAATTGTAAAGCTAACCCTCGTTTGCACACATGGGGTGTCAGGAAGGCTTAACCCTTAAAAAACAAACTGGTGACCGTGGAAATCATCAATTTTGATACTATGGGAATTACTAGTTTAAGAAAATCCAAAAGTACTCATTAGAAGTCAAAGTACTATAGCAATGTTTCTTCCCTTTCCACCCCTAATTCCGTGAATGAATTGTTGCACTTTTGTGATGTGCAATTTGATTCTCTCTCATTCAACAGACGCAAAATGTCTACCTCGACGTTCAAGGGTTAACTAAGAATAATACAAACAAAACACAACACCACACTCCATCAGACCCCAATTTTGGTGCTTCAGGGAATTGCATATTGTGTTTTTCTCAAACTGTCTTTCTCTCCTAGTCCCTATTTGCAACCACCTAACAATTAACTCTAGTGTGAATGCACCTTTCAGTGAGAATTTAGCGCTAGGGTACAGTTGAAATCCAGGTCTGCAATACAGTTGGGGGCTTGGGCTGTGACTTTTGCCAGTAAGATCTAATTGCGATTCAAATTTTGGCAGTGACTGTTCAAATTCAGTTGGATTTTTCACCCCAGTTGTTGGATTTTAGAAATGGAGTTTAGATCTTTGGTGAGAGGACAGAAGTTAAGACAAATTTGATGTGCTTGGATCTCGAGTTTCAGGCAGTCCTTTAGGGGTGATCCTTAATGACAACTTGCAACCAGGTTGGGTGGACGACCGTCCCTTGCAGACATGATTTCCACCACTGTAGCTGCAGTGCGGGACAAGTCACGATTTCCAGGAAGCAAGTCCATTGCGGGGCAAATTATATTAGTGATGTACATTTCAGAACTTGAATGTACATCACCAATGTAATATTGCCCGCAATGGGCTCATTACCTTAAACCCTACTCCTCATTTACGTTAGTGTGTTAAGGGAGTACTTTTGGGCTTTGGCCTACTTCTATTTCTGGACGCCCCTTTAGGTAATGAACGCTAACAAGACTCTGCATGGCTATTCTGGATTTGATAACTTCAATCAATGAATGACAAAACCGATAGACAAAACGAGTGAAGCAAAGCACTGAGCAGAGCTTGGTAATAACTAGGGAGTAGACAAAAAAACAATCTGCCTACAAAGAGACGATAAACCAGCTTAGGAGGCTTATCAACTGGCATACTAGTATTCGGTGAAAGCTCAGCAAAAGCTGGGAAGGACTAGAATGGCCTTCATTCAAAAGCACAAGCATCCAGATCTCCTYTTGAGGAAGCTTGTCATAACTACCATCCTCCAAGAACAAGGCAGAAACCGGACATCGGTGCCTCYGCGAGCATCGGAAGAAGAGAATGCACGTGASAGTGGAGAGTGCACCTAAATACGCAACTCATATTCGCCTGCTGTGGTTATGTACCGCACCCATGGCAAGGCCTGATAACCGCYCTTCTCAATAATCTTCAAGTACCGCACCTACACAACATCGCACAGTCACGGAGACTTAAAATCATTAACAAGACCAACTAGGGTGACGTCACAGGGACTCTGTACTTCAAGGCATTCCATCACAGGATGTGACAATCAAAGCTTTATGTGCGGAGTCTGAAGGCACCAACACCCTGGAGATGATTTGTAATACTAAACCAAACGCACCGTATACTACGGTTGTTCARTTGCGAAATTAATCTSGCCCACAACAATTATGTTCAAGGAGGGGCTGTAAGTTACATTGCAGCTCTCACGGTGGTCAGAAGTACCAAACTAAATTTGAGAAACATGTGAATACTAGCTCTCCAGAAAATCTTCTGAGTGCTAGGTCTCCAGAAAATAGGCGAAGGATTAAAGTTACCTGGATGCCAGAAACAGTGAAATAAGGAATCTCAAACTTGACTCGAATGGGAGGTCGCTTCTCAACAACAGTTTCTTCGGCTTCAATGCTTGGTAGCCCAAACTTCGCTCTCATCATGTATTCCTGTGAAGTGCCAGTAGGTAAGATGAACCCTCCGATGGAATGCTGAAATATTTGGTTTCAATACTATAAGTAATCCATCTAATATATTGAGTCCTATCATTTACAGCTATGATGACGAGAGGCATTCCTAACACTCAATAAACATGAACGCACTAGGTTCTCTTATTGTAGTATGCTAATCATGCATTGAAACAAAACATACTAAGATCAATACAATACAAACCATACTTGGTACCTTTCCACCTGGAAATGACTTGATTTTCCAAATTAAAGCCTCCTTCTCTGGAGCATAAACAGCTGAGCCCATGGATGTTCGGACAGTAGGCGTTGAAGCATCAGCTGGCACGGGCAACTCGATTTCTACATTGGAAGCCGTACTGGCATTCAGAAACAAATCACATCAATTCTGGGTCTTSACGGAAGACGTTAAAAATCCTGTGCCAGAAATAAAAGGAAGWGGCAATAAATCATAGAATACACAACATTCTGTCCGCTTTGCTGACAAGTATTTCAGGAGGCAACTACAGCGTTGCATAAAGTACCTTCGTTCCTTGAATTGACTCCGYGCTTTGATCATGAACTCTACGCGACTTCTGGAATGCCGCTCTACTTGAGCCTCCACCCAAATTAGGGGTTTCACCTGCAGTTTGCGTAACAATCAGTACTTTGACTTTCAATTTAAAGAAAAACAGAAGGCCTAATCAAGTCACACAAGCTGATCACAACCAGAACTTGATCAATACTCAACATTGCAGTTACCTGTGTACTGAGGCGGTATTGTGGGAAACTATAGTCAACTATCTCCTTGTTAAGTCTATTTGATGTCACTTCTGTATAATGTTGGTCATTTCCATGAATCATGAGTTTTGGAAATGTGGAATAGATAGATAAATGAAAATGTGTACTAAATAGGAAATAATGCAAGAAATAGATATGATGTCTTAATCTATTCTTCTACAAGTTAATTAATTTAAATAGTAACCCTTGAATGTCACAGCACATGTTTTTTGGGCATGAAAATCTGATTCCCCCCCCAAAAAAAATTTGAGGCTTCAATTGATGGGACCTTTGTTAAATTTGGGTACTATTGTAGTTCGGTGACATTAAAGACAACAATCCGCGGCCTGGATCGGCGTGATCTTTGGACACGTGGACATTGCATGGGATTGTGCACCAGCATCAACATGTGCCTCTTTCACCAGTACCGCACTAGAAACAAAGTCCCGCCATGAATCGTGTAAGTGTTGGGCGTCACACCAATCTTGATTCTGTAGGTTTTTCAAATTTTTTTTCCTCTTGATTCATGATTGGAGAATGCACATCATGCTCAAAGGTTGCAAGAAAATGATTTGTATTGTGTGCTCCGGAAATTCCGATAGATTTGACGTCCTCGAAAATTGCACAGATTTCTAAAATCATTGGTTCATGAGATGATATAATCTCAGCATCCCGATGGTGGATTCTTTTAGAAATTGCACAAGACTTTCAGAGGTAGTTGGCTAACTTATTCAACAGTGAAGTCCTTTGTAACTGAGGACATTTCAAATTACAACATTTCTCCTAAGAAGCACCAAAAAACTCTCTACTCCTGATGTTCAACTTGTGACGTTTAGGGGTTAACCAAGCTGGTACATCTTTTTGGAATGAGCAATGGATGAACATGTTCATTTTGCATCAACTAGTGTGCCCTATGTTGTTACCATAGTCTCAATAAAAGTAGAAGTACTTTTCTAATTTTTTTAATTCAAATAAATTGCAAAATTCAATAACTTTCTTACATCGGTCCAAATGCCATGAAACTAAGCCAGCTCACCCTCCTCATCAAGGGCTTTCCGATTGTACCATGAATGCAATTGGAGGATGCATAGTCTTGAAGATCTCAATGTAACAAACAAAACAAAACAAGCAACCTAACTTAAAGATATGGATAGTTGTTTGTTTGAACTAATCATATTTATTGGTCTTGATTAGATACATTTATGACAATAAAGTCATCTTAACCTTTTAACTTGTAATTATATGTTAATACTCATATCTTATTGTTGTAATCTTAATACTTTAATTAAAGATTCCAATTATTTGGAGGTGTAATTGAATTATAGTGTGGGTTCATTCCACTGGATTACCAATCATTTAGGGCAAAAGAAAAAATGAAATTAGTAATAAAATGCCAATTGATTTCATCTTTTACATAACATTCTGAAGCCCCCCTGAACTCTCCCCTTGGTCCAAAGAAATTGGGATGTTCCTTATTAGAATCTTCTCAGATAGATTTAGTTTAAAATTTCAACTACCATTGCGTGCATAGGTGGTAAACTCATGCAGACAAGTATCTTTACAAAGAGTCATTGACTTCATAGTTCCAAGCAAAGTGCCACCAATGATGTCACACAGTTCATAGAATGGGTGGATTATTTTACATCTAATAATTTCTTTGTAGAAGTGAAAACCAAAGTGAAAAGCTAGCAATTATCTTTTCAAATACCACTATTGATGGATGATAAGAAAACTAAAACAATCATCATTTATCTACACTGAATAGGGGTTTTAAAAGGACCAAAAAATTGAAAGGACTTATTGTGAAAAACTATAGATGTTTGAAACATGATGTACACTCCAAAACACTCAATAACTATTGATGTATTGTACAACAAAGGTAGAATTTTATTTTGTGTGAAATGTTGATTGATTAGTATGGATCCCCTTAATATCTTTATTCAATGTACAATTTCAAACATCAAACTCATTGTACCAAGTAGTGATACTATTTAGTCTCACATTATAAACTCTTTGTATTAGTTTGAAACCATTGTTTTTCCACGAATGTAGGGATCATTTTGAGTTTCATGAATGAAGGCATGAAATTTTAAGACCTGCAGAATAGCAGATTGCTTTGAACGGAGCTCGAAGGAGGGAGGCAGGGCCAGGACGACGATATGTCTTCTCTTGGATATGCCGAGAAGTTATCGTATAGGGCGGATGTGGGAACAGTGGGAATGCCGGAGCTCTTTGACTCCAGCGGCGATCTTCAATCTAAGGTACTGTTGGATCTTGTGAGCAACATCACACCGCATGTAGCTTCGAGAATTTGTCGATTTCTTTTCTGTTTTTCTTTTCGGCCATTTCTTGGGCATCTTCTCATGGTGTGGATACATAGCCACCTTTGTGCCTGTCATGATCAGGTGTTTGCCGATTTGGAAAGCGGTGTGAACTGCAAATGCACATGAGTTTCTTTTATGATGGGAGGTGTAACCTTGATGGGCTTTTTTTGTTATTTATGCACTTTTTCTCCCCGAATGCATGTTTCTAATTGCGTGCTTTGTGGGGATGTTGGAACACGAAGATCGAGGAGCTGGCGGAACTGATATCTGCGGTGGGTTCCTTTATCACGAGCCTCCTACAACATTGCTGCCTTGTCATTTCTTATTTTTTTTGTGGGGGACTCCGGGTGCTCAAGCTTTTCAGGACAGATGCTGTGGAATACGAAATTTCTAGGATAGTTTCTGGCCTTTCTAATAAGTTTGTGATGCGCAGAGCCGGCATTTGGTCATTTTTACTGGAGCCGGCATTTCTACCTCGTGCGGCATCCCCGACTTCCGGGGTCCAAAAGGAATCTGGACTTTGCAGGTCTCACTTTGACTTCCTTTACATGCATTCATATCTTCATATCATTTCTCATTTTCGGAGAATGTATGCATGTTTTCCAAGACTTTAGACCATTGAATATGACTGGTTATTACAGCGCTTGCTCAACCACTTTTGGGCGACGCTATACTCCGGGTTTAGGGCGCGGCTGTCATTGACCGTGTTCCCTCTATGCCGATTTCAATCCTGTGAGTTGCAGAGCTTGTAATTGATGCTTTTTATATTGGATTAATTAATTAAATAATTTTCAAGTTTTCTTTTCAAATCTTTTGTAGCACGAAGGAAAGCCCATGCCGAAAATAGATGTGCCCTTCGACCAGGCACGACCGGGCATTACGCATATGGCGCTGTTTGAACTTCAGCAAGCTGGAATACTCAAGTTCATCGTCAGCCAGGTAATTGACTTAAATGACGTAAGTTCTTGAATGGCCTCATATCGAGAATTATTCAACTTCTCATCATTCTGGTGCCCGTTGGTTCCTTTTGTGCTGGTCTTTAGTACAGAAGAAAATGACTTCGATTATTGCTTTTTATGAGATCTGACTTTATACACTTTGTGAATTGATGTTCAGTTCCTAAATTGCTTATCTTTTATTTAGCAAAGAAAGTTTAGGTTCAGTATGTGATGGTAGTTTTGAAACACGTGTATTGTTATCTTTCTTTATTTTGCATTTATGTTTCAAGGATCTTCTCCTAGATAATTCTCTGAGCTTACATGGGATCATTCCCTGTGACAGTGATGCTTCTCAAAACCTTAAACCTTATTGCGAGTGATCAAATGATGTGAGCCTATGACGTTGTGCAACTGTTAATTAATGTCATGAAACTGCTGTTTCTGAAGCGGATGTGATGTTTCTCTTTTCATGGGAGTAGAATATAGATGGACTGCATCTACGATCTGGGATTGCAAGGTCGCAACTGGCGGAGCTTCACGGTAACTGCTTTCGTGAAGTTTGTGCCTCCTGTGACAAAGAGTAAGACGTCTGGTTTCAAGTTCATCAAATAGTTCTTGATTAATTACGATTGCTTCAACTGCTGCATATCAATGTTTTACGCTACCATTTTTCTGTATTGGACTTATGTGTGCTATATAATACTACGTATCTATATTTTATATGGCTTCAACATTTTGAGAGTGCGGGTTATTTCATGAACCGCTTATGGTCTATTGTGCAGGAGATGATATACTGTAGAATCAATTAGTTTAGCTTGAATGCTTCACATAGTAATGTAGTTGGTCATTCGGTTCGATCAGGAGCAGGTGAAACGAGTGTTATTGTGCGTAGCACCCATTCCATTGTGCAAGTCAGCGAGTTGTGATGGCTGCTATGTTCATTATTCATGTTTCCCTTCCATTCTGAATCGTGTGTCTAGTTTAATTTATTTCCCACTTCCATGCGAATCTGCTTTGGTTCTGCTAACCCCTTCATTTTGTGATGTTAGGTATTTTCGAGACTTTGAGATAGAGACTTTAGGGTGTAAACCCACGGGGCGCCGTTGTACGGAACATGAATGCGGAGGGAAGCTTCTTGACACCATTGTGGACTGGGAGGTGTGCTCTATCATATGAACATCTTTRACTTGCAAGTTTGAGATTCATTTGAAGTTTCGTTTTAAATTCGTGACAACAGAGACTCTTCTGGCAAGACCATTTGCAAGACCATTGTTCCCTGTGACCTTTGTGACTCCCATTTTATCTTGTGAATGACTGGGAGTACTTTGTGACCTATTTAAGGTCTAACGCGCTGAAGTACCGGTACTCTATATTGTGTTGTCGGGAGGCCTGACATCGATGTTTCTTGTTTGTCAGGATGCATTGCCTCCTGCTGAGTTGAGGGCTGCAGAAAAGCATACAAAAAAGGCTGATTTGGTTTTGTGTCTGGGTACAAGGTATCTGTTACTCACATGTCCCTTTACTGTCTTTTTGCGAACTTTCTCTTCGTGAAGGCAGACTCACTTGCTCAATGTCTTTGAACGTCTTTGTTTTTTCTGTTTCTCTCTGATTTTTCTTATATCCCATTGTTACTGAAAGTGCGTTATATCTTTGGAAGCCGAAATCTATGTTCCTCTCTGCACGGACGTCTTCGTTAAATTGGGTGGCTTGCGTTAAGAATAGAGTCTTGATTCTACATTTCTCATTTGTTGTATTTTTTTGCAGCTTGCAGATCACCCCTGCATGCAACCTTCCTCTGAGAACTGTGCGAGCAGGGGGTAAAATGGTTATTGTCAATCTTCAGGTACCTTAAGCGTCAATGTACTATGGAGTAGACTTGCAGTAGATTTGGGGCATATCCAGTGCTTGCTGTCGAAYTCATTTTTGGTTGGGCATCTCCAACTGTGGGATACTCTTTGCGATAATTTCCCAGCTCTGAGGTTGCACAGTACTACTTCGGGTCTTGCATTCTTGTATGAACCGTAGGATTCTGCTCTGCTTGCGTGTCTTATACAGTTGCTAAAATTGTTCACTTCTGTGTCTCTCAAATTTGCTAATCTGTGACSAATGGGCAGGCAACTCCGAAGGACAAGAGTGCAGCTTTGCTAATCCGRGGACGGGTTGATGAGGTATTGTGTGCTTTCTACATATTTTTTTACCATTTGGCGATGAACTCCTTTCTAATCCTTGGTAACGAGATAAAAATCAGTGCTCCATTTTAGTTGAACGATTAGTGCATCGATTTTCCTATGCAGGTAATTTCAGGCGTGATGAGCCACCTGCAACGAACTATTCCACCGTATGTGCATATTGATCGCATTCTTCTTAGCTACTACTACTACTGGACAAGTAAGAACGCTGAACTCTTGCATTGTTACAATTGTTAATCAAGTTGAATTCCTCGTGTCATTATTAGTCACGGTACTCACCCTGTAAGATTTTAAACACTATWTTAGTTCCTAATTAGCTTGGACCATCATATGGCTGGTTGTTGATAGTAAACTTGATAAGTGAAGAGAGTGTAGCTGTTYCTTTCTATGAACATATCATTTTTTTGCGTATAGTCTTTCGATTGAGATATCCACTGAATTTAATTCGTTGATACAGAGAAGAAGAGTGTGAAGTGGTACTTCCGGATTGCAAGTATTCATGGTCCAAAAATGGCTTTGCCTTTTATCAAATCAATTGAGGTAACTTTCAGGGTCTMTTGTGAACTAAATATTTACAGGTTTCAGTCATGTAGGCTGTACATCGTTGGCGTYAGTGATGTGTCTATATCAATGCAAGGGTGATGGATTCTGCCATGTTCACAATTAGATGTATCCGCGTTGGTGCTTGTTCTCATCTGGATTAGTAACTGAATAGTACGTACAATTGCATCAACGTTGGAAAGTTTTTTTGGACAAGAGATGGTGTTCTACCAAAGTCTGTTTCGCTAATGATGTGAAGCAGCGAGAAGCTTTCATCTTATAGAGTGGGTCTTGTATTCACAAAACGTGTGAATTTTAGGTGATGTTTCCAGGTAGACCCGAGTTCAAGCCGGCCACATTCACCAAACCTCCATGTCTTGTTCGCAGGTATGTCCCATTTGGGGTTGTGAAGTCATTCTGAAGAAATTCTATGTAGAGGAAACTCATGTTGCTTTGCAATGCTAGAACATCCATGCGCGGCCGTCAAACACCTTCTTAAAATAGCAGGCCTCTTTTATTAATTTTTATGTGTGGGTGTGCCTCAACTGGGAGCAGGGAGACCATGCGTCTGAAGGAGTTGGATATTGCYCTTAAATTTCACTTTGTGGAGGGCTGTATGTGCACCACGAGCGACATCATTCAGACATTGACGTTTGAGGTACGTGACAGCTATGCAAATATGAGCCCCTAAGTGCACAAACTAATAGTAAAATTTCTACTTTCTATTATAGTAACTCTTAAAACATATTTCTTTCGTCCACAAATGTAGGACATGATTTCTTCTTTCTGTTGGTACATCTTGTTTCCTCCCTCCTTACTGCTTCCTAAATGATCTGTTTTCACTCCTGAAGATTTGGAAGAGGCCACTTTTGGTTTGAGTCAAATGTGAAAATCATGTCATTATCATTAGGGACAGATTTAAGTGGTCTATTATTTCAAGCTTGTAGAAGCGAGATCGAGTCATGAAGCCATAATTGAACAATATCTGAACAATCGATGACTTTCATACCATTTTTCATAAAGCGGTATGTTGAGAAGTATGAAAGAAATGTATAGATTTTATTAGTGTGATGGTGGAAGTCCATCTAAAATATAACCCAAAAATGGTTTAGAATCAAGGTTTTCAAATACCTATCAAGGTTGTTTAAATAGATTCCAAAGAACCCAATATTCTTTGAATGTCACACAAATTCAATTTGAGTTTATTTACTCTTGATGAAGTTTCATCCATGACTACATTCATTCATTCAATAAAATTAAATAAAAATAGAAAAAACTCAATCATTTTTTAAGGTTGAAGGTCTATTAATAATTCTATTTTTATTTTTTGTGCAATTAATTTTAGTAAATGGAAGGGGAACTTCAGAACCTTGGCCCGCCATTCTTTAACATAAAAAGAATTTGATTTGCACTATTATGTACTTACACCTATTTCATTTCCATTTCCATTTTTTTTTCCTTTCACTTGTTTTAATTTTTTTTGAAGGGGTGAATTTGAGGATTGAAGCCTTGAAGTTTAAAGAAGCCACATGTTTTCAAGATATACAAGTAGGAATGGAGATTGATGTGAAGATTTATCAATTAATTTCTAGGCTTTGTGTTGTAGAGACAACTATCAATGATCATTGTGGTGCAAAGAGGAGATATTGAACTTTTTAATATTTTTTATCTCTTACAAAGGATTCTATCAATGCTAGTGAAAAAGGAACATTTCAAAATACACAAAAAAAAACATATACAAAAAATAAATAAATAAATTTTGGAACGTCTCTTGAATTGATCTAATCATTTCTAATATTTTGTACGTACTTAGTTTCTTATAATAGTATCTCAAAGATCAACATGCAAAACCTCGCTTGTCAAACATTATACTCATGCAATGAAGTATAAAATAGAAGCGAGCCTTAGTATGAAAAAAATAACAAACATATATCCCAAGAAAGTGTATACCAAAATTCAAATAAATCATCAAGTGATGCTTCATAGTATTCCCTTTGTTCCACTAAAAACCTCTAAAAAAATTCCCCGCAAAAGATTAACAATATATTTAGTCTTTCAATTGTGCGAGATATATCCATTCAAGAAACAATAATCCATCCCTCAAATCTAAGCAAAATCTCAAGCTTAGGCATTGTCGTTTAGGCACCCAAAATCCATGCAAAAAGTATCATATTTGATCATAGTTTGTGAATACTATTGGCTCTTCATTCTATATGATTTAAAGGTTGGTGGCAACAATGGGATTCTAGAAATATGAACCCCAATCTAAATACCCCTAACAAGGATATTTGCCCCACTTCATGAAAAAATCTTTTCATCACCCAAGTGATCACCAAATATACCGTCAACACTATTGTCTTAATAAACATCAAGTACAAGGTGCCCCTCATAAGGGCAAGAAGACATGGACCTCACTTGCACACATAACATGCAACATCAAAGTATGAGGGTTAGTTATTGTATGTGAGATGTCTTCAACCCGCAAGTACTTGTTATTGTTGTTACAAGAAAAAAAACTTAGAATGAATACACTCAAATAAACCATTGCAAGAAACACCTGTCGTTTTGTGTACACTTTTGCCATAGTACTCATGATTTTTTTGGGAGTACTTTAAAATTTGAAAAACAATTTTAAAAAAAGTGATAAACATGTTTAATGTATATACCTTTAAGAAAAAGGTACCCTAGGAAGGAAAAGCATAGAAATTTTTTCTAACTAGGTGAACTAGAAAAGTGCAAAATCTCATGAAAATAGGTACTTGGACATTTTAATTTGTAAAAAATAAGAAAAGAATTTTTTTCAAAAATCAAAAATTGGCCATTTGGGAAGAGTTGATGGTGATGAGATTTCACCAAAAAAATGGTCTTGGAACCATCATTAGTGTTTTGAAATTGCTTGCAATGGGAGTGATGTTTGCACTCATGTGGAGGACATAAAATAATAAATTATTAAATTCCCTTTATTAGGTCTATGCTTTTCTACTATGTTAATAGACCATGAAAATTTCAGTTCCAAATCATTAAATTTGGGGACTCCTAACGTAGTGAAAAAGTTTAAACCTCAAAGTGTGACAAATTAGCAAAAATGATTTTTAAATGTAAATTTTTTTTTTTTTTTGAAAAGTAAAAGATATAATTATCTTCAAGTTAGGCATCTCCAATAAAAATTTCAAGTTTATGGGGTTTATGCTTCAAAAGTTATTGAAGATTACAAGAGAGCCACATTGTTTGTCATGGAAAATAGTACATGTCTTGCAATGACATTGTAGGACTAGACCTATTGAAGTTTGAGAAGGTGCCATATTTAAAAAGCTCCTTAATTCTAATACATTCGTCCGCTTGTGGCTTGGTAATAGTTCTTAGCAACTTTTACTCTAAAGGCTATATATGGAAGCTATGGGCAAGGCGAGGTTGAGCTTTGTACTTATTATTGAGTTTTCCTTGTAAGTAATAAAAGTCATGTTAATTACCCTGAGAGGTAGTCTAACTGAATGTACATGATGATATATTGGTAATTATCTATGAGGTTGTAGAGGTAAAAAAGGGGACGATGGATGATATAGAATCTTTCTTTTTAAAATAGAAGTGTATATGCTTAGGGATGCTTTACACCTAGAAGCTAGGCCAATTTACCCTAAGGCTCATTTTAGCCTTTTGTCCTATTACAAGTGAGGATTTTGGGCTTCTTACACAACAAATTGACGGCCTAGCCTCTAGGTGTAAACATCCCATATTCTTGAAATTATGTGCAATAAGTGGAGGTCTTGCACAATAGTTTGACCTCCAATGAGTTTTTTTGTATCTTTTTAGTAGATGGTTCACATTTATTATACCAAAAAGAATGATTTCCACCATGACCAATTTTAACATTGTTACAAGGTTAAATACCATTCATGCCTAATCAATTCACATGCCCAATTAAGATTATATGACATTGTTTACCAATGAGGTAAAGGGCCATTTTGCATCTTTGGAGAGGGGCCTTGCTTACAATGAACAAAGGGCCTTTCTTTTCTATCATATTTCAAGTTAGGTAAACTGTATATGATATAGGTATCGCCGACAAGATTTAATATTTTGCATCCAAACACTTTTGCAAATGATCCCAAGCTACACGCGTCAAATTACAATATTGTTATTGTTATTATTTATTATTATTAATTTTTATCATCACTATATAATTTTGATAATTTTCACTCCTATAAGAATTTGTTTTCTATCAATTTTGATTTTTTCAGAATTTTAGATGGAGAATTCAAATTACTATGATTTTTCAAAGTGTAAAATGAAAATACAATTATCAATTATAGTACATATTAGGATAATTTAAGATTTTTAATGTAACCTTGAAGTGAGATGATGTCCAGAAAGTGGACGATGAACATATTGAAACTGCAATTTCATCCTCCTAATTACTTGGAGGAAAGTTTTTCTAATTTGTAGAGATACTAGATCAAGTTGTTGTTCTATCTAAGAATTAAATTTGGTATACTAAAGCACATATTTTTCTAAAATTACCAATGTGCAAGTATGTCAAGTCTTTGACCACGCCAAAACTGCATTTGCCCAAATGAGGTCATAGATTTTAAGAACACGTAAATTTCAAAAAATCACCATGTCAAGAGAACCTCATTTCAAATCCGTTCCATTAAATTCTACTCCAAAAATGGTAATATTTTGCTTGTTATTGAATTTTAAAAGAATTTTGAAATTTACCTTTCAAAATTTATAAAAAAATATTGGTGATAACATTGGTGAATCTAACCGTATGGATGGAATCTACAACTCTTAGTCTACAATTTTTATTTCTATATCAATTCCAAATTATGCTTCCAAATAGCACTTTATAATGATTTATCTCAAATTGTCAATTTTTGGGATGAATCAAGACCCTCTAGGGTTAATGAAAGTTAAAGTGAAAAATATAATTCTGTAATTTCTCTCAAAAATATTTATAAAGATGAAAATATGAATGAAATACACACAATTGTGTTGTGCAATGAGGAAACACACATAGAGCTCATAATTACAATAAATCTTGCAAATTTTGGATTTTTTCCAAAATTTTGGAATAGAATAGAAACAAATCTTCTCAAGCTTTAGTTTCTTAATTTAAATCAAATATCAAAACAGATACTTTGAAAGTTACAATCAAAGTTGACCAAGGCCCATCCCACTCTGGGGATGGGCAAACCTTTAAGAGTTAAAATTGTTGTAAAGTAGTCTGCAATTTTTAAGGTGGTCAAAAGCAAAATTAACAAGAGCAATCAGTGTAACCGAAAGGCTATGTCACAAGTTAATTCATCCACTAGATGGACCTCACATCTCCACTCCAACCCTAACCTCGTTGTGGAGTGTGAATGCAGTTGTAGATAGGGTTGGGAAACTTGGATTTCAAAACCAAAGTCAATGCCATAGTGTGTCCTGTGGACAGAGCCAATAAATTGTGAGTGATCTACTGGGAGGACCATTCGAAACCTCCTTCCAAGAATTTCAAACATTCTGAAAAATTGAATAGGAGCGTTTACACCATGAAATACTTNGTAGGACCCCAATTGTGCCTAATTTGAAGGGTTTCAGGAGAACAAAGGGATAAAGAAACAAGACTTTAAGAATCCATCATCACCTGTACATTCTTTTTTTAGCATGGATATGCAAGTGTTTAGGAAAAATTTCTTACTTAGAACTCTAAGAATCTTCAAAAAGACATGGACCTCACTTGCACACATGACATGCAACATCAAAGTATGAGGTTAGTTATTTTATGTGAGGTGTCTTCAACCCGCAACTACTTGTTATTGTTGTTATAAGAAAAAAAACTTAGAATGAATACACTCAATTAATCCATGCAAAACATTGTAGGACCAGACTTGTTGAAAAAGTTTGAGAAGGTGCCATGTTTGAAAAGCTCCTTAATTCTAATACATTCATCCGCTTGTGGCTTGGTAATACTTTTTAGCAACTTTCACTCTAAAGGCTATGTATGGAAGCTATGGGCAAGGCAAGATTGAGCTTTGTGCTTAGTATTGAGTTTCCCTTGTAAGTAATAAAAGTCATGTTAATTACCCTGAGAGGTACTCTAACTGAATGTACATGGTGTATATTGATAATTAATGTATGAGGTTGTAGAGGTAAAACAGGGGACAATGGATGATATAGAATCTTTCTATTTAAAATAGAAGTGTATAAGTTCAGGGATGCTTTACACCTACACTAAATAGTGAAATTAGGTTGCCCCTCACTAATTTCTTGACATTCCACACTATTTAGATATTTTTTATTACAGGACAAGAACGCACTATCGGTTTGAATTAGTTATTGGTGTAGTTGGAACTCATGAACCTCTTTGTGTAGAAATGTAAGTATATGTAGATATAATTGTTGACTTTGATGGCTTGTAGAGTAACTTTTGCGGGTAAGGCAACCTAATTGTAAAGGCAACCTAATTTCATTATTTAGTATAGAGGCTAGGCCAATTTTCCTTAAGGCTCATTTTAGCCTTTTGACCTATTACAAGTGAGGATTTTGGGCTTCTTACACAACAAATTGACGGCTTAACCTCTAGATATAAACATCCCTCATTTTTGAAATTTTGTGCAATGAGGGGAGGTCTTGCACAATAGTTTGACCTCCAATGAGTTTTTTTTGTATCTTTTTAGTAGATGGTTCGCACTTATTATACCAAAAAGGATGATTTCCATCGTGACCAATTTTAACATTGTTACAAGGTTAAATACCATTCATGCCTAATCAATTCACATGCCCAATTAAGATTACATGACATTGTTCACCAATGAGGT